>VOMN01082281.1:0-38413 GCA_014899125.1 Orchestia grillus | reverse complement strand
ATCTTCCAACAAAGGTGAGTTAGATTATTAGTAGTTTAACCTCTAACGCACTTGCCCAGAACCTTAAATTGAAGATTTTTTTAAGATCCGAGAACATTCAGTTTCGATTTTTTGTAGAATTCTGGTCTCTCAGCGCCATCATTGTGACTGTTTCCTCTCATCATCTGGTTTTGTAAGATGTTTGGCAAGGTACACGCCTAGGCCTAGCTTGTCTTTAAAATTTCGGTACTATGAAACGAAGAAAATTATAGAACTGTTTTATGATAAGTTGAGTAACATGCTCAGCAAATCGCTTTAGAGAGTGGGAGCTATTTAATTTCCGTTGTAGGTATTTTCCGTTTATACATGGCAGTCTTAATAATTCAGCTGAGAAGATTAACGGGCGAATTTTCACGAATAATTTGTCAATGTGACCGGTTATTCATACCATATAACCTGCAGGAACTTACTGTTTCAAATAAAACATTTCCTTACTGGTTACTAATAGTGCGATGGCCTCGCAGCCGAGAGGACCAGAGTTCGAATCTCGGCTCAGGCAGGCATTTCACGTAACCAGGGANGCATTGGAAACCCAACGGTAAAACGTGTTGAAATTAATAAAAAATCATTTTACCACAGGAAAAAAATTTATTTCTTCATTTCTGAAATGTCGTTTATTTTCGAATTTTAGCACCATAACTGAAGCGAATGTATCGGTTATAAAGATGTTTTTCACCAATTCTGGAAGGAAATTAGAAACTGCGGGAAAAATTCGGCAGTCAGAATAGAACCATTGCGCTGTGAAGGGAACAACAATGGGAAGAGATTGGTCAGGCGTCTTAGTTTTTCTCTGGAAAATGTTCGTTGAGTTTCTGTTCACGAGGATCGATCCATGACGAACAAAAAGTCGACTATGATAAATGTACGTAAATGACGAAGCAACAATGAAAAAATCTATAGTACTTTCCAGCTGTAGAGCTGCAAAGTTCAAACTCTGGACCTGCATTGTAAGTTACAAGAATAACTTAGTCACAGAAATTGAATCATGCAATATTATTGTAACTGGAGTCCTCATACCTGCAAAAATGACGGAAAATCTCGTGTGAAATATTATTATCACTGTTACGGACTGCCTTCCTTTTGTGGTAGTAAACACTCTAACAGACATTCTTCTACAATGTATTTGCAATCATACTTATTACTTTTTTAAAGTATTGTATTAATAGCTATACATAACACATTCATAACATATCATCTCTCCCCATATTAATGATATTCTTGAAAAATCTTTGGCGGAAGAAAATGTTTTTTTTTCCCACGATAGTATTATGCAGCTGAAATCGTATCATGTTTGCCGCTATGTTTCAGTGCATAAATTTACATCAAATGTTTACTAACTTGAAATTAATGGTTGCACACAGAAGAAAGAGAGATATGTGTATAAATAAACATAAAGGTACACAAAGTTACACACGACTGTTTAAGTTGTATCGTAAGATTATTGTGGTCTTTCTGTACACTTAAAAATTTCGAAGCACAACCCGCGGCATCTTCTTGGCTGGAACGCTCTTTTATAGCTCCTAGCAACCACGCCAAGCCGTCAGCTAGGAATCCGGACATGGATCAGAGTGCGAGACAAAAAGATGCGGTCTCGCCATCAGCCTGTCGTTTGATTTGCCCGAGTTTTGCAGGGCAACGGAGTCATGACATCACCTCCACTTATAAGTCCGACTTGCTCCAAGTGCTCGTCAGCTTTACCCTTGGCCTCCAATAAACCACTGTAGTTACGACTTCAAGAGAAGCATGGACATGAGTTGGAGACTGCTAGCCATCAAGGGAGTCGAGTAGCCTCATTGGAAAACAGCAATCGTATCAGAATTAGAGAACTTCCTTTAGTACTTTTTAAATTTCCAGCGAGATGAGAGTAGTTCATAGAAACACCTAGAATCTTGAATTATATTTTCCATGGCCTGAAGATTTTTGTATGATATTGATCATATTTCCAATAGTAGAAAATAATTGTTCAAGGCTTTAGATATGATGTTGAAGGAAAGGGTCCACGTTGCAACGAACGCGACTATTGACCACCCAAACCTAATGCAGAATTTGAATACAATGTGTATAAATTCTAGCTTAGCACGTGAGCTTGAAAAAAAACTCGCGGAAAATCTAGGATACATAATCTTGACATTGCTTTGCAAGTTCATCATTTCCACATGTTTCTCACAAGTAGCATGAACAGATGAAAAGCCTGTAGGAGTAATATTTGTTCCGAGGAATTTTGCACTGTTCTATCACTCGACTTCACTCTCGACAGCACTTTGAACGAATACAATGCAACGTAGCTGATGATATGAAGGACAGAACAGTATCCTTCTCCGGCAAAGTGACCTCTACCTTATGTTAGACCAAACGCACGTACGCTTCGTCTACCTATGAATTCGTCGCTATAAGGTGTTACGCATACATGTATGAGTCCTCAATACCTGTATAGTAATTAAGGGATATAATTGATCTCCAATTTCAAGGTAAGCAAGGCTAAAACGGACAAATAAATGCTACAGTACGTGACGTCGTTGGTAGAACAAGCAGGGTAACTATTTTTAAATACAGACTCTTTGAGATGTGAGGCAATTATGTATTCAGTATCAAATGTGCTTACCGCAAAGCAAGGTAATAAGGTCTATCGAACTACACTGAATATTCGTATCATTATTTCATTGTCTAAGGTGAAAAATACATAAATTTTAACAAAACAACAAAATATAGTTAAAAGCCTGAAAAAGTGAACTTGAAAAGTTACATCAAGCTATACTCTTCATCAAAATACATCCGAATATGCATGCTGTTCGTCACCAATGGTTGCATGGAATTAAATACTATTGATCCGGAGAAAGGAAGGCAAGATATATTATTTGTAACGCTAATTTTTTCCATTAGCTCTCGCAGAATTCGACCATAAAGTATTCAAAACGAAACCAAGGGAGAAACTCCATTTCACCTTCCAGTTGTTTTGCCTCACGTAAATTCTGCATTCCGTTAATTTAGGATTCCGTTTTTAGGAGCACCGCTATACTGTATACGTTCATGCATGCTTAGGTATAGCATGCATTTAGGCATAAAAAATTGATTACTGAGTGACACACCGCCGCGTGTCAGTCTTCCAGAGCTCGTGACCGCTAGCGGGTCACCCTTCAGTTTACGAGTTTAGTGGGAACTGAAGCGACGAACCTGAGCGCATCGCGCTAGAACTGCAAGGTGTGGGAATGTGGCACACAAGTGGACGGTCCAATGAGGGAATGTGGCGCACAAGTGGACTGTCCAATGTGGGCATGTGGCACACAAGTGGACTGTCCAATTTAGGAATGTGGCACACAAGTGTCCCATATGGGAATGTGACACATAAGTGTCCAATACGGGTATATGACACACAAGTGTCTAGTATGGAGATGTGACGCATAAGTATCTGATGTGGGAATGTGACAAACAAGTGTCCAGTAAGGGGATGTGACGCACATGTGTCCAGCATAGGAATCTCTCAGACAATAGACCCTTTACTGAGTGAGAATCTCAGCCACAAGAGGCCTGTCCAGCATTGTCGGCTCGCTAGAAAAGAACTTCCTCGCGTCAAAAGAAACAAATCTAAACCAAAAGGATTTGCAGTTTCTCGAAAGCAAACGGGACTTTTTTGTTTTTATGGAAAACTAATTGAAAAGTAAGCAGTTTTAGTTAGGCGGAAGTTTTATAACTATTTTGTGACTTCACAGCATGAAGTAAAATACGTGTACCCTGTAGAGAGCGGCCTAAAAAGCAGTCACATCACGGGAATGCGACCTTCAGCGCCCCTGAGCGATTCGTCTCATGTCTGTCCTAGAATTTATTACATGAAACTTTATTTCATGAATTCACTTCAATTGGAAGTGAACGAATCATAGCCAAAAATAGTTTTCGTGTTGTCGCATTTGAATGAGTTCAATGACAGAAAATTTTATCACCACAGGAAAATAATTGAGTTCAAGATAAGATATGAAAATACTTTAGCGATTGCTGTGACAAGAAATTCATGAAAGTTTTCCTCTGATGAATTTATTGTTTATCTATTTGAGGGATTCGGAAAATTTCGTAAGCATTGTAAAACAAACTTCGTAGTAAAATGTGGACACATGATTTGTCCAACTTAGTGTAGAAATTTTTGTACATATGCAACACACAAATCGATCCTCAATCAGTATTCATCATTGAGGTATGATCATTGCAGTGCCAAAACGTAGTCTAAGTATCGCTGACTCTCTACGGATCAGCAATGTAGAATCTCTCACTTTTTTCGCATGTTCAGGCGGAAAATTTCTAACTTTACAGATTGCTGCTATCCTTCATTTAAAATGTTTAGGATCATGTACATTTCTTAAATAATGAGTTCCAGA
Source organism: Orchestia grillus (assembly GCA_014899125.1). Taxonomy (NCBI): domain Eukaryota; kingdom Metazoa; phylum Arthropoda; class Malacostraca; order Amphipoda; family Talitridae; genus Orchestia; species Orchestia grillus. Next base: position 34,010 of record VOMN01082281.1, on the reverse strand, counting down.
TCTACACTGTCAATTAGTTGGGGAGAAATTGTGGAAAACTTCGTTGAAAAAATAAAAATAGATAAATAAGAACTGAACAATGTCTGTAATAAAAGGAACAATGGAAAAGAAAAAGAATATACAGCAGAATTTAGGTGCACTTTTCTCTGACAGAACATACAAACGAATTAATGATCAAATTTAGAATATTTCACTTGTGTTGTGAGAGTAAATATAAAGCCCTAGTTGGCACCGTGAACACTTTAAAGTAAAAAGACGGTTTGATTTCTTAAAAATATAGGTCGCCATAGTTTTCCGTAGTATTAATATTTAAACTTTGAAAAATGTACAGGAAAATCTGAGAATCTACGTTTTTCAGAAGTTTTGAACTTCACAGCACATTTTCATGAAAATGTTCTCACGCTTACCGTGCCAGCAGCTCCGAGCATTCGATTATGAGAAACTAGTGTTGCGCGAGCGTTGCTGCTGACGAGGGCTTCTCCTGTGATGTTCCAGTGTTGGGTCTAGTTACTGAGTGAAATTTTCAAATCTTTGTCCGATTTAGAGAGGGTGAGTTGGTCATTGACTCCGGGATTGATAATTGGAAGTCGTTCTTGCCATATAATGTAAAGTATTGGAAATGTTGCTGTTAAGGTTAAACTGTGTTCGTGCTGGAGTGAGGTTGGTCTACTTGTACGAACTTTGTGATCTCTATGATCTCTTTGGAGTAACCGAACGTACTAATGTTCACCGAGAACTATTGGTAATATTCTTTGATGACTGCTTGAATCATAAATGACGTACTGCAGCAACTACTTCTACTAGAGGCAGCGTGCACAGTTCGTTATACCGAAAGAACATTCGTTAATTAAATATAGAAATGGATAGATTCAGAATAGGATTTGTGAAGAATCTCGCGTCATTGACTTCCTGTAAACGGTGTAGAGTGTACACAAATTTACATCTGCAAACTTCTGGTATAAGTTATGTTCTAGAGCTTGATTAGAGTCGCTGAACATTGTGTACAAATTGACTCGTCTTGAACGTGTACGGTGGGAGCACGAGTGTCAAACTATCCCAGCAGTTGTGTTTGATGAGCAGGTCACGTGTGTCTGGGGCCGAGCAAATGTTTAACCTGTTGGTCATCGGTACCTTCTGGTGTTAGGTATCACTTCGGTTTCGAACCGAATGCCAGCTGACTCGACGCCCTTGCAGAATATTCAGAGCTACAGTTTCACAAACGCACGCGGAGACCCGAAGCACTCCGACTTAAATCCATTTTCCAGGTGGGACTTGGACTTCCATGCCGAACACGAGCCTTATTAGGAAAACCGTCTGATAATAATAGGAAATTCGGAGTTTGACTATAAGTGGCCGTAATGGAAGAGCTCTTTTATTTGGTGAGGACGCTGCAGTAGCTTAACAAATTAGTTCGTTAGAGTACTGAACTCGTGACGTGAATTGTAACTTCAGTATTATGTTTAGGCGCTAAATGCACGCTATGTACGTAATTGACAACGTGTGAAGTTGTTTCTGTCATTAATTTAACTGGATACAGATAACAATTGCTTTCAAGAAAACTACTTCAGTTTTAAATTTGCTTAAGCGTACGTTGCAGCTTGGATTGTAGAATTGGGTCCTGGCCTGCAGTTCAGCAGCTGATAGTTCGCGAACGGCGGTGGTGCGGTTGTACTAACTTAATTCCTGCAGCATGGTGTTGGGGGAGAGTTTGAACGTTTAATGTTACTTGTCTGATTCATGCCAGGCTTCTATGGTATTGCAAACGGCCTGAATAGAATTATTCCAGTTTTTCTGAAAATAGTCTTACTCCATACGTAGTTTACGTTTAATAATTTTTCTATGCAACATTTGTCTTCGAAAACTGATTTGAGGTAATACTACACCAAATTCAGCAAGTTACTGAAAATGCTACTCTGAAGTAGATAATGTTTAGTTGTCCACCAAAAGATTAAAAAAAAATACTTTACAAGTAAATTAGCGGAAGGGAAGTTCCGAGGAGGTACTGGGAACATGCACGATTTGTCGGGCCTCTGCTCAATCCTGTGGGGCTTCTGGATGCATGACATTGCGCATTGGTGTTTCTGACGATTAGAACGAAACTTTCTGTTGAAAGATTAGTCAAATATTACATTATTCATCGAGCTCCAGGGGATGGAAGGTTACGTCGTTGGTACAGGCTTGTTCATGTTACCTTCATTTTGTCAAGGAATAATTTCGGAGCAATCAGCGGCGTCTGCAACTTGTTTGACGAAATTTAGTGTGTCGGCACATTATTTTAAAGCACAAATGAGTATAGGACTACACTAAAGAAATTCACCATTGGGTCGTCTGTCAAGGCACGATAGATCGATAGATGTACTGAATGGTCATATCAGCTATAGACATTCCGGGATTTCTTTCGACCAACCCCACTTGTACTGTTTTCCTTTTTCATAACTTCCTTGATATTTATTCTATCCTGTTTCCTAACTCGTCCCGATGCCCAGGGAGTCTTGTGTTAACACCTGTGCGTAAGTTCCACGTTCCCTACTGGACATGCCGAATTGGCCATTCTTATCGTTCTTGACATAGCCACACGTGTGGCTAGGGGCCTTCAAATTACTAATTATGTGTAATGGAGTTAGTTGTCTTTCACCTATTAATGAAAAACTGTTTTGATGTAGACGAGGAATCGTTAAGCTGCTTGTTGATCGGGTGAACACACCTTTGCACATTTTCACAGCTCCTCCAAGCGAAAGTGGGGAAAAAAGGCTCGTTTGAAACCTGTGCCAACGGATAATATTGAGATTTCGTGTTGCTAGTCACATGATCATGAACCCTGCAGAGGTTGGCTGTAAATAACTGCAGTTTACGATTGCAAGATAGGAGTTAGGAATCTTTGTAAAGATATATGATGAATGGATTTTTTTGTGAAGGTAGTCAATTGTCAACCTGTATAATGGATTGAAAATGCTTCTGAATTTTTGTCACTTATTCAAAGTGAAGAGTGCAATGTTGGAAAAATGAGCCTCCTATATCTTAAGTTAAGATCGTCTCGATTAGTTTTAAGTTGCAAATTTTGAAATAAATCCATGAAGCATCTTGGTCGTAATAGGTATACTCTCTTAGCCACCGCTTCCGAAGTTACAGACAGACTGAAGTTTAATGTACGTTCTTAAGCTTTTTAACAGCTCGAAGTAACATTTTTATCGTTTCATGCCGAAAGGAAATGTCAAGTAGAACTTGCTTTCGGATGGATTAGTCGCTCCCCTGTTGAATGATTGTGCCTTGAATGTCGCTCGAGTTCAACCCTCGCAGAAGTTGGACTACGCAAGTTTATCTTCTATTCAGTTGAAAGATTTGGTAACAGCTGTGAACTCTGAAGCCTTGGTAAACGTCTTCGCAGAGACCGAAACCTTCAGGACTAAAACTTGATGGGTGTGAAAGCAATAGTCGTCGGCCTCCCGGGCTAATACCGATGTACCTTAGTGCTTTAACCATTTATCCGTGAAATTTTGGTCGTTGGTGGTATTTCGTGGTGGGAGGATTGGCTGCAGCTCTAAGTACATGTGCGATGGGGCTGCATGTAATTATTTTACAAAGGTCTAGCACTACCCTTACGGTAGATTTCAAACTCTCCACGTACGGCGAAGTGTTTCAATTAGAATCGATTGCCACGCTCTAGTTTCTCATTCGTACGCAAGTGCGGCGTTAGTTTCAACGAAGGCGACGGAAATACTTTTAAAGTAAAGTTGGTTCTACTCCCATTTATTGCATAATTTTGAAGTTTTCAATTCAGTCTGAAAGATGCTGAAATGGAACAGACTTTAAGTTACGAACAATTTCTTCCCGGAAACTCTCCAAATATCTATTTATTGAGGATTTCCATGGAATATTTCGTATGTAGTCTCAAAAGTGAACTGTGACGGTAAAATTCATCTCGAGCTACTACCTAAATTACCATTAGACTGTTGTATGGGAACAAAAAGTAATTGTCGAAGACATCCGCGCAGAATTAATATAGATGTGTTCATTTCCCACCCTTCAATCGGCGATCAACGAAGTCGTGTTGCGTAGGATCTAGTGATTGCATCATTAATAAGAAATTAATAAAAATATTAGTCTCTACTAGAAGACGCACCTCGTCGTCACAGGGAACATATGGACACGTGGACAAAGAATGGACTTAGGTGACCGTATCGGTGGTCAACGGGATCTTAGCCTTGCAGGACATACTTCCCGGGAGAGGCTTCGTTATGGTTAAAACCGTTCTCTTCACCGTACTAATACGCTGTACCTTGTGTTGCCGTTAATGCGAGTTTTCTAGTTTATAGAAAACCCTGCCGTGAGCGAAAAGGTAGAAAATGTCCAACAGACTAACTTCTACCTGTCGCCCACAGTAAAGTTTGACTAGTTTTTTCAACTAAAACTGAAAATAGTGAATGCCGTAATGCAATTCGGCTAACGACCGCTGAGCAGGGCAATTGCCGTTAATTTTAGGCGTGGATTGGACGTTAAAGTGAGGACGGCCTGCACGTGTACGCGAGTAGGTGGCTCGAACGGCAAACGTGAACGTCGTCTGAATTTGATTAGATAGGATTGCACGAGAAGTAAAGATGAGGGCTAGTACAGTTTTTGAACTAGATTGTTCATTGAATTCATGCTCATTCCTAGTAGGATGTTACAAAAAAATTTTCTTCTTGAAAAGCAGGATGAACAGGTAAAAAAAGTTATCAAGGAAATTTGGCGTCTAAAGATCGGAAAATAACTTGCAGTCTTGACATCATAGCTAGACTCGAATTGACCGCATTTAAAAAATAAATCTAGGTGCGAGACTACTCCACTTGACTTCTAACTCGGCGGTTCGCCGACTGGTGTACGAGGAAAATGCCATGAAAGGCAAAATGCCCATCTAAACATTTTCATCATAGCGTGTATGTAAAAGCTTGATCTATACTAATTTTAATTAAAACGCGTGGAATCGTCTCCAACAAAGTTCCCGAACTTTAACCAAAAAATGTAAAATCTGGACCAGTATTGCAATGTTGGACGAGCAAGTGCAAGTAATATATGGGGCGCAAGAAAATTCGTAAGATACACCCGAAAAGTTTCTGGGGGAAATTGTCCTTACATTTTATGAAGTCCGGAAATTTAGTTGGAGGCCTAACATGCGTGAAGTTTTAAAAAATGTCATGACATAATTTCAATAGAGGAAGAAAAAAGCCATGAAAGTTGCATTAATCTTGTACCAAAGATCTTTCGAGGGACTTTTTAGATCGAAAACAGAAGATAAAGGGCTTCAGCAACATTCCGTGCTCTCGATGGCGACAAGCAAAAAATCAAACGGCTGATTGAATTTGCCAATTTGAAGCATATTTGTGACTGTTCCTTGAATTTAATCACTGTAATTTCCATCAGGTACCGAAATACAAACAATTGGAGGAAGTACAAAAGCAGTAAAAGCATGTAACAGACTTTGAGCCCGAGTTGTAGCGTGATTCTTTCATATTCTTTAGTATGGACATTGAAAAATTGCCGGTTTATGAACATTTACTTTCAACACGGCTCCCATGTCCCGTAAAACGACCTAAACTTGGTCCTTGACCATTTGAAAGTTAGATTGTTCGATTTTGTCCTGACGCTGTGTTTTTCAGGGATATGTCACTGGCAGTTGCAGCCGCAGCCCTGGATCGAGCCCTCAAAGGTACAGCTTCCACCGTGCAGCCACCCCAACTTCTGCCGCCGCAGCTGCACTTGCACAGGAAAAGCTTCTCGACCTTCAGAGAGAACACCTCTGCTTACGCACGCTCCGTTTCGCCCGGTCGGCTTCGAATGCGAAACTGCGAAGGTCCCCGGCCCCAGTCGAAATACAAGAACGTTAAAGGTGAAAGTGGATACCGCATAAATTCTCACCAAAGGGATGCTGGCAGAAATTACTCTAGTGTACCATTTTTTGAAACCAGTGAAGCTCCCGTTTTTCGTAAAAATACTTCTGTGCCTCCAGATAAGTCCTCGAATGTATCGTTCGGTGATTTAAGCAGAAATGGTGCCAGACATCGAAGCTTTAGGGACGAGACACCGGAGTACAAGGACAAATTTTATTCAATTCCACGCTTTCCATTTCGTAGTACGAGTTTTAATGAGAAGTTCAGTCATCCACATGAAGATTTTAGGGCACGCTCATTTTCATCAAACTCGCCTACTTACCGGAATCAATATGGAGAGCAATGGAAAAATGACAGATTCTGCTCTCGAAGAGGGATGTACTCGGCGAATGAAATGTATGAAGTGGAACGTAAATCAGGGCCTCCTCGCACGTTCAAGAGATCTTTAATCACTTCTACTTGCAAAAATAAGCATTACTCCGCGGAACGAGAAAAAGCAAAAGAAATTTCTCGCAAATTGAATAGGGAGCCCACTTGCTCTCCACAGGTCTGTACAACACACACTGGAAATAGTGTTATTCACATTTCCAAAGATGCCAAGACGACTAACAGTCGGAAAAGTTCTTCTAACCAGGAAGAAAAGGACGCTGACAACCTTGGAATTGCGTCTTCGAAAAACGTAAGGCCAAACCTTGTTCCCAGGGGATTGCAACCCAATCCTGACAAATCTGAATTGCCGAAAGATGACCCAGTTAAGAAATCGGATGAAGTTCGTGCGAACTCGCCAGTACGCACCGATGGCAATTCTAACTTCCACGGGGGTAACGTAGTCGTCGACAAACGTGACATTGGTTCATCAGCTTCTGCAGTAAAAGGATCTAAGCGAGTTTATGAAGGATATCCATGCTCGAAAAAGGAAGCCCTATCATGCAATCATACACTTAACGCTACAAATGAACGCAAAAACGAAAAGCCTGAAGTCGCCGATGGTTCCCCATCACTTGACTGCAGCTCCAAATGTCGAGTTGGTGACCTAGATAGGGGAAACGGACAGCCGTTGCACGGTTTGGAAGAGGCGAATCCAGCTTCGTCTGAAGAGCTCAAGTTTGCCGAGTCATGCTCCAAACCGACTGATTCAAAGGACTCCTCCGAGATTTTAGAGTTCAGGTCTATATGTGAAGAGCGAAATGGGAGTATTGTAGTTAAGCCTGATATCGCATCAGAGATATTGAAAGAGTGCTTCTCGAGTAGCGATGGTAATGAAGAGTGTATTAAATCAGTCTGGCTGAAATCGCACAATGCTTCCAGATCAAAGGCTGAGGGTGATCAGCCTAGTGTAACCCTACAGAGCAAAGATGAACTAGATAATCTAAATGAGGCAGATTCAATGTTTGACTTCATATATCACTCAGAGTCGGAGGGATTCAAGTCTTCCTCTCCCAAAAAAATCGCAGATTGTTCGGCAAACCGAAGTTCGCTCCTCGAGTGCGAGTCTGAGAACATAGTTCTGGAGAAACGCTCGCGTAGGAGAACGCAGAGCATCCTGTCTTCAATTAAATCCAGTAGGAAGAAGCTACTGGAGGCAAGCGGAGCATCGGAGGTGAATGGTTCGCCCGTTGCTGAACTTCAAACTCACAGTGGGGTCGATTCTGAGGAAAGTTCTCGCCTTGAGAGCCGACAAGAAGTTGAAATCGTCGAAGCACGATGTGCAAAGAAATTAGTCGGAAGCTTGTGCGATTCGAAAGTAAAAGAAAATCATAGAGCTGTTAAGGATGTCGAGAAAAAGAGACCAAACGCTAGCGAGCCTTGCATAGTGTCAGTTTCTGTGAATGAAATGAGACCTCTAATGACCACTCGGTGGCACAGTATAGAGTCTGAAACTGCGTCAAACTCCAGAGAAGGGTTTCGCAGCTACCACAGTTGCGAAAAGTTTCATTCGCAAGAATCGAAGTACAAAACGGAGCTTTGCAGAGCTTTCCAAATCCGAGGCAGTTGTAGATACGGTTCAAGGTAAGAACCTGTTTCCCCTGTTTTTAACTTTCTCTTTTAGGGCGTCAGCAAATTGAAGGATTTGATGAAGCGGAAAGCGCAAGTTCTCGCAGTTCATATTTTATTTAAATCGAAATATTTGATTTGTCAATTATTCTTGTAAAAGAATGACATGGTAACCAAAGTTCACTGCTTGTATCCTTTGAATGACTGACAAAGAGAAGACAAAAACTGACGAACAGTGGCTCAAATCGAACTACTCAGTTCCCCAACGAAGACTAAGAAAAAAACTATAATACAATGTGCAAAACTCGTTGAATGTTATAAATGTTTTATAACTGAAAGTCATCATTGTGGGAGTCAATTGCAGCCAATTTTCAATGCGCAATCCTTGACCAGCTTGAACCTCCGTAGCGATTGAGTTTTCACCAAGAGACGGGATTAGCCTGTTCAATTTTGAGTGAAGGTTTTTCCCACTGCCTTGATGTCTCGGTCAGCTCGCCCTCACTGATATTTCTGAATTTAACGACTAAACCAATATGGAACTGAGCACAGTTTGCTACCGGTTCGAAAACTAAAGCACGTGGGAAATGTGATTTGTAAAGCAACGCCTTGCAGAGCACGTCATCGTAAATTTCTCCAACGCTCTAAAGGATTGGACTGACAACAGCTTGTGTAGGTCGTGGAGCATGGTGTGCAATAGGATGAAACTGTATATAGAGCACAGAACGTTCTTTCGCCCAAGTTGTCATTTGCCACAAATATTGGATTGCCGAACGTTCAGATTTCAACATGATTCCAAAAAACTCGTTCTGCGTTAGACTCGTTTGAATTACGTATTCTATTTTCGTAACCTTGTATAGCATAGCTGCTAAATTAGTCACCTCGGACCATTCAATAAAATATAAATCATATTTTTCTTGAAGGATAAGAAATTTTCTCGCGGAACGAATACTCCGTAAAATAAGGATCTTGGCGTCGCCGTTGCTTTTTCTGAAGAAAAAGTAGACTTTTGTTTCTATTACAATCGCGGAGAGAGAATTTCTTGCATAAGCATTTTGAAAAGACGGTTTAACTGATTTTTAAAACTAGAAATACCTCGCTAGAGGTTTGAAGCAGTGTTGGTAGAAAATCTCAGGATTTTGAAAGATCATAGGTTTCACAGCAAAAATCTTGAACCGACGTTGTGATGACAAATTGGGCTAAATAGGACTACGCTTTTGTGGACTTCGGACTTCTAGTTTCTCAAATTTGTTATAATCCTTACTGCCTCGTAAACCTAATCCTAGCTAGTGTCTTCACCTGTAACCTTGGGGTCCACCATGCTAGACTTTCAATATAGTCAAGTGAGGGAGGCCTCGCAGTTGATGAATCTTTTGATAGGGGTGGTTGCACCCTAGCTTAGTTTTCTTGCTCGATAAATTAGGTGGGATATAGCGATATAATCTTAGAACTTAGAACTTCGATGCACATTTAGTAGCCTCTACCGGTGGATTGCCCAACCTAGTTCAGCTATCCTAAAGTTTTAAAAACATAGATTATTCGACTTGATATTTTAATGCAAGAAATCCCTTGGTATGTTCCACAGGTGCAACTACGCTCACGGTCTTGACCAGCTGAAGGTATCCTTCCATCATGGCAAGTACAAGACCCGCAACTGCCAAGCCTACCACGAATCTGGATATTGTCGGTACGGCGCTAGGTGTTCCTTTATTCACGACCTCGAGGAGGGCATACTGAAGTGCTCCATCGCAAATAAAGAGGTAATATGAATTTATCCTTGAAGACCTCCCATGTAACTTTGAGTCTCGCATTTTCAGATCTACGTACACTGAAATGAATGCGTCAAACTGCATTTGAATCGAAGGGGATGAACCATCTGAATCCCCGCAGTATAAAGAATTGCGTGCATTTTTGTATTTCTTGTTTGAAATGCCTCTCGCGTGAGAGAAAATTACTAGAAGTGGCGCTGGTGTGCGTCAGAGTCGTAGAAACGATAGAGTATCATAACGTAGATTAATGTAATCTAATGGAAGCTTAATTAGAATACGACACGACTGTATGTTGGTAACATAGTTGATGAATAATTGACTACAAAGAAAAGGTAAAGAGCAACTGCACTGACAAAATCCGTTCATTTTGTAAATTGACCATGAACAATCCCGTCGTTTTTGACGGGACGCTTGAATTAGTGTAAAAATAATGAGAATTGTATTGAATATCTCGCTCAAAGCCCGTTCGAAGCAAGATTCAAAATTCATTTATTTCAGATATTCTAAGCTTTGTCAGCTGTAGGAAAAGAGAAAGTTCTTTACCCGCCTGCGATTTGAATGTTTTGGTTTTCGATAATAAAATGCCCGATGAAAAAACTAGCAAATACAGTTTTTGAATAAAATCGAATTTTTTTTATGAATTAATAAAGTAATTTGGAGGAAGGCTTCACGTGATAGTTTACGTTCAAACTAATGTTTTTCAAAAACCTGAAATACTAAATGCCTTGAAGTAGCAACAGGCGCGTTTACCATTTCAAAAAACATGCAGATATGTGAGCAGCTACTCCTGAATATTTTAATATAAGCTTTTACCGTGCTGTAATTTTGCTACAGATCTCGTAAAATTATAACATACTCTAGACTTGAACTGCAACCCATCCCATAACTCGCTGAACGAGCCCTTCTTTCTTCTATGTTGCGCATTCATAATTATCTTGGCAAATGAATAGTTTTTACTGTTTGTATCACTTGAGCTGGAAACATCACGGTGAAGTGATGCCTACTCGCGTTCTTGTACGGGAGACGGACTGGAGGCGAGGCAGATAGTCGTACTGGAGGATCCCTCTAAGCGATGCGAATGTAAAATTCTCATCAATGAAATTCACACTAAATTCAATATTCGTCCAACCTCCTCCTTTCTTAGATCTTGGAAGCACTTCATCACTGGCCCGAAGAAGAAAGTGCAGTGGATAGATCTGCCACGGTCACCTGGCGAGTTTTCACCGGCTGTTCTAGTAACAATCATAACGACACGATGCTGGAGTTCGCAGCCATTCCGTCCCTGAAACCGGCCGACATACAGGCACACCAGCACCCAAACAGCCCGGAAAGCTTCGACATGGTGACGTCACCAGGCCCTGGTCTATACGACACTCCCGAGGACGTCGCGCGGTCAAGAGACTGCTCAGCGTTTGAGTTCCCTGAATCGGAGACTCTTTTTCCTTCGGCGAGAACTAAACCTGTGGATTCACCGAAGATGGTCGACGAGCACCGCTCTGAGAGCATTCAAAAGTCGATTTTTGTGAGCGACTTCAGCTACGAGCAGAATGAATGTCCAGGAACGCGCTCTTCGCTGGAAAATGTGAACGATATTCTTAATCTACTGCGATCAGTCGAAACTGAAAGTTTTGCTATTCATAGGTCGCACTCGCCTTCCAACCGAGCTCTGCACCAGCCCCGGGAAATGAGAATTGTATCGCGGTTTCCGTGCTCCAGACAAAGTGACCATTTCAACAGGCACGATATTTACAACTGCCGAGCTAGAGCTGCTCGTCAGGGAAGTGGAAATTTTATCAACTTGCTAGGCGAAGCGAGCCTTAATGACTTCAATGATTCTAGAGTAGAAGTTATGAAGATGAAGAAATGTTTCAGCTTTCATCAAAAGGGATTTTGCTTGTACGGCCCGAATTGTCTCTTCATTCACGACGAGTAGTTAGTTTTCGACTCAAAATTTGCTTACCTACTACGTATGCGAATTTGACGTAGTGTGTTTATCGGCATCAAACTGAACGGTATGAGAAATTAGAGGAATTAGTTCGAATTGGAATATTTCTTTCGTGGTGATGAACAAGAGGGCTGTATTTTCGAGTTCAGTTCATTTTCGGATCGGTTAAATTTAGAATCGTGCTCAGAATACTTCAGCAAAAATCCATTATTTTCTAAGCGTTTTACGGAATGAATTTTATTTAAAATAATCTGGAAAGGCACGAGATGCTAGAAAGCCAAACTCAATCAGACTTGGTAATTTTATTAAAAGGCTTCAAAGTTTTTTGAATACTAGAATTCGCTGGTTAATGATAGGTTAAAACTGTATTTAAACATTTTTATTTGTGAATTTTTGATAACTTCTAACCAGGATGACTATATCTATTTTTTTCTCGCGTTCTAAATTAGATAGTTTATATGCCTCGTTTGCGCCAGAGCTTGTCAAAAAGTTTCTCCTTGTTTAGCTCATTCTGGCAGTTATTTTCAGGAAGCTATTATAGCGTTCGTACTAATGAGACATGGCCGCACCCAACCCCATTTTTCGAGGCAGGGTTTGTTTGAATATTTGTAGTTTTATGTTAGCTATTTAATAAAGTTGCTCCTTCCCGAGAAGCCTATATTTCCCGTAGAACGAAATGAGACCCTGAAAAGAGGTTGTACTGAAATTTTCAAAACGTGCGCACGTTTTGGAAGAAAAATTGACTAAGGGAAAGCACGCTGCATGGATCCCATGTTCTCCATAATGCATGCTGAATAGTCCTTTCACTCTATTTTCTTTGAATCTCATTACTAACTGATGGTCTTGAAGAAGACCTAAGGAGGACAATAAAATCCTCTGATTACAAGTCACCTACACTCTTCGAATGATGTGATGCGGCGAATGGGCTTTTCCTGATTAGCCAGGTACCGAGTATATTTCATCGCAACATAATTTATTTCGGGAATATGGTGAATCTGAATGATTTTTATCGATTATGTAAAATACTGCGATACATAAAACCAGTGCCGGAAACTGATGGCTCGTGTGCCGGTACTGGTACGCGGACCACCCCTTTGAGTAGCACTGCTTTACGAGACAAAATCTTGACACTCGAACGCGTAAACCTTCACTAAAGAATGTTCAAATGAGAAACGGTCAGTAAAGAAAGGAAAGCAAAGTACTGAGCCTTCGTGTGAAAGTATATAAATGCGTGGAGTGACACCACTGGGGTAACTGAGAAATTACGCTTTATCTCTGTCGGAAGCTTTGGATACTAAAAAATTGTGTAATCAGGAAGTTGCAATGAGTGGAAACGTATCTCAGGACGAAAATGACAACGGCATAGAAGATTGTCATTCACGTGGTGAAAAATTGAGTTGATGTAACACAAACCATAGAATTATTTCAGACAGGCGGTAAATATTATCCTGAGTTAGTAGTTGCAGCATAATTCAGCATTTTAATGGTTGATGTTTTCGTGGAGACATGATTGCCCTGAGACTGCTGTAAAAGACGAGCTCGTTTATTTCAATTGTGTGAGCTCATCAACGCTGTAATTTCTATTTCCGGTGCTGTTCATGTAAAATTAGGGTGAATTGAATTATTTCAAAAATTGGACTTCGATCAATAGAGTTGCTGAGAAGTATGTGGTATCTTTGATGAGCTCCCCAGTGACGCAAACCAAGAAATACCTTGAAATTGTCGGAAGAAATCGGTCGAACCTGCGTAGGGACTAAATATTCATGAATCTTAGTCGTACTCTCATATCTTCAGCCCTGTTTAATTTATTTCAAGGCATTTTAACAACGAGCTCTGCAACTGGCCCGTCGTCATTGTTATTCAGGGGCGACGCTGTAGGACAATCCCTGTAGCCTCACTCCGTTCGTCCCAAATCGTCGGCGATGAGCTGCCAACACTCGTCTCCCTGCACGCCTCCCTCAGAGCGCCCATATTCCTAATTAGATGCTATCAGCGCCGCCACAATTCCCGTCAAGCCGGGAATGTCGCCACCTCACTTAGGAATCTGGAGCACTCGGAGCTCTCGGTATTTTGGGAGTCGCTCCGTCATCATTAATGCAGTGCCGATGATGCGAACGTCAAATTCGAGGGCTTGGCAGAGGAAGAATCGTCAGCAATGTAGGGCTGCCCCCGTTGCTGTCCTGCGCGGGCTACGCTTGTGAGTTCAAGGCTGTACGTTTTGTGACTCATGAGATTCGTTGTTAATGCAAAGTGGCACTCAGGTTTTAGAAAATTGGACGCCTATCCAAGATTCAGTAAGCTGATGCACTTTTTCCGAATTGGGAAAGAATGGAGATTGGAAGAGTGATCTGAATTTCGTAATATTTTATTATGAAGATTCAAAGTGCTAGCACAAAAAACAATTGTTCATGAGAAGGTTTACGCTGCAATACCCGATTTGCTGCTCAAATCAGACTTTTCAATGAAGTATCAATTTTCTCCCATGAAGTGGACGGAACGGTGCTTCAATCATTGTTCACTAAATAAAGAAAAATGAATATTAGTCGAGACAACTTATTTCCCCATTATTAAAATTCAACTCTTGATATTCTTCAGCCTCTAAGAATTGGAGTAGCTGCATGACAATTTGTCAGAAGACCATAGCAGCCGTTCCTTATGTTTGCATTCTAAGTTGTATGACTCCAGACCTCAATACCTGCGCCACCAATGTGGAAAAGACGAGGCTTTTAAAGAGATGCTCAATTGGGTTCTGTTAGCAAACAGCACTTCTCCATGCAGGGCTTCTCCGACCTGCGTATGTCTTAAATGCTCAAAAAGAGATTTTACGTTTACTGATATGAATGGTGAAGGTTATCTGCAATTTTTTACTACTTACACATCAGAACGGACTCATCGATAGGGACATTATCTCAGTTGGGTAAGAAGAAGAAGAACCTTAATTCCAACACGTTTTACCGTTGGGTTTTCAACGCCTTGCAACTACTGGCGTGGTGAGGGATGGGAGGAATGTGTGGTTTAAACTTTTTTTTCCACGGGAAGTACTCCCTGCTTACGTGAAAATGCCTCGACTAATCCAAGATTTGAACCAGGGTCAGTTCGACCAGAAAATGTTCGACAAGGGTTCAAACTAAATTCTTCGCTGACCTCGTTACAACCTACCCGATTTTCTAAATTGATGCATACGAAGTTGAAATTACAGTCACAATGAAGTTGAAAAAAACAACCCTTGCTCAGGTTATTCTCTCCTTTGCTACAGCGCTGAGGAAATACGCTTTGCGTATTGTAAGCAGTAGTTAATGTCAAGTGCACCTAACCCCTTATTGTACGTAGTCTATTTCTCAATATGAATTAATTTATAAGCTCCCCTGGTAAGAAATTAGATTGTTTATTTCGAGATCCAATTATTTACAACGTTCATCAATCGGTTTTCAAAGCTGTCCCCGAAGTTGAACAGGCATCGGTTTTAACTCTGAGCTTGAAAGGTATAGATTTATTTCTTGGTTGTTCTACAACGATAGGACGAAGGCGAGATGTCGCAGAATGACAAAAAGGAACTATTACCTGTGGTCAGGCTAAGGGACACCCAGTGAAGGAAGTAGCGGAATTTGCTGGCGTTGTATACCGCCCTGTTATTCGGGTTTACCAACGAAGCAAACAGTCCAGTACATACGGCAATGCAGGAGTGGCTTAAAATCAACCGTGTGAACATTAGGACCCTTACAGACTTGATGCCGTGCAGAATTGCAACCATTATTCGTGCTCGTGGATGTCCTACACATCCGTGGCAGGTGACTTAATTTTTATCCTTGGAGGTTATTTTTTTTACATTTATTTATGCGTTATTTCATAAGAAAAACGTAGGTGCCCTTTATAATCATTGAATTATTTATCACTATTAAATACGTCCCCACCGTTTTAATTCGGCATTTTTATCATCAACTGTGCATAAAAATGAACAGTGTACATTAATGGGTTAGTGTTACATGAAAGTACATTTAGAAACACTACGCAAGCATGTTAGATCGCAGTGTAAATGAACAACACACACGTTCGTATGTACTTGTAACATGCGAATACATAAGATTCGGCTTAGATTTCACTTTAGGTGTAGGAAATTTTATTATATTTACTCTCATACAGAGGCCATAGCCATAAATCTCAAATTAAAATCGTGTGGAAAAATACTCGTTGGACATTCCGACGTTAGCTGTGCATTGTGATGCTCTCACATTCGAATAAAACAACAACCTCTTCTTAACATTAGCTCTGCGCTCAGGAGTTCTGTGGTGCAAGGCGTAGCAGGGAGATCGCATATTTTGACCCGCGACACAGGATTTACAAAAAAAATTGCCCTCAGATTTCATAAACAATACTTTTCACAACGCTGAACTTCGATTTATTATTTTTTCAATTTTACTTCGTGTACTCAACCAGAGAGAGACGTAAGGCTGTGTGAGAAACAATGGCATGTCGAGTAGCGGCGAGGCTCGGGACGTGTCTTTGTGCTCGTATAAAAAAATCTCAATTTGAAGAGAGCTATGACACACAGGCCTGCGCCCGGCATCTGGCGTCATGAGTCCAAATTTATCAGGCTTGCTTATTTTAGCAGTCATCCTCAACTGCGAATGGTTTGAATGGGAGGAAAATTTTCTGGGTGATATTGGTGCTCTGAATGTATCACGGGGCATGTATATGAGTGGATTCGTTTACGTTGGCCTGAAAATTAAACGCGAATAAAGGTAGAAAAGGAATTGGTATTGTTCTAGTTGTTCACGTACAGTTACGCCCAAAATTATTCATACCCTTGAATTATTCTTACATACTTGAAAATAAATCCTTCAATAGGCTTTTTTTCTTAGCGACGCTTATACCAAAAGCTTCGAAGGTGGTCTGATATGAACCGCAAAATAAGATTTTTTGAAAGAATTTATTTTGAAGAAATAACATACAAAAATAGGAAATGAACATGATTCATATTTATTCGTACTCATCTCAGTGACCTACTGTAGAACTATGGTGTAACAAAGCAATGAGATTAGATTAATATGGAAGTCTAATTTGATAATACAGATATTTCAAGGTATTTTAGAGTATTCTTACCAGTTTACTTGAGGTAAGCACCCTTGGAATCCCACATTTTAATTGTAACTACAACTCCGACAGCATAGTGCAAACAAAAAAGGTCAGTATTGAGTTAAGACGAAGAATTGTAGATGCTCACAAGAATGGTAGCTAATAAATTTTGAAGCTATATGGAACCATGAATCAGTTGTTCAGAGAATTATACAACTGTAAGAAAGTTTAATACCATCCAAAGCCTTACGGGATGAGGAAGAAAGGAGACACTCTCACCTCGATCCACAAGATAAGTAGTGCGAGAAGTGAATAAAAACTCGAAGATCACAGACAAAGTCTTGTTGCAGAATCTCGGAACGAAGTGACTCGAAATTTCGAAATCAACGGTACAAAGAACAATGAAGAAAGAAAGTTTGAAAGGATACAGACCCAGGAACACACCTTTTCTTACAGGTAGGCATGTTAAAACCAGAGTATCTTTTGCGAGAGAATATATTGATGAAGAGACTAGCTTCTTGTCATCAGTTCTTTGGTCAGATGAGACTAAGATAGAGCTTTTCGGGCACAGGGACGCTTCTTCTGTCTGGAGAAAAGCAGGTGAAGCGTTCAAACAGGAAAACGCTTTTTCAGCTATGAAGCATGGTGGTCGGAGTCGTATGTTTTTGGAATGCTTTCCGGCCAATGGAATTAGAAGAATTGTGAAGGTTGATGGAGTTAGGAAACAGTACCAATACATCAAAATTCACAGTGGACATTTGAAGGAGACTGACGAAGCTTTTGTTACAGGATCTTATATATTCTTTCAACATGATAATGACCCAAGCGTACAGCTAAATCTTTTAAGAAATGGTTGGAAGACAATGAAGTTAATCTTTTGCAGTGGTCGAGCCAAAGCCCGGATCTAAATCCCCTCGAAAAATTTGTGGGAGTAGTTGAGAAAAGTGTCAATGGTAGGAAGCCCAAGAATCTTGAAGAATTGAAGGACATTGTAAAAGATGAGAGGTCCAAGATTTCTCTTGATGTCTGCAGAAACCTTGTAATGAACTACAAAAAACTTCTGGAAGCAGTTTTTAAAAATGAAGGCTTCGCGTTAGGGGATTGAGATGGGAATGGATGTATATATACATACATGGCTCATTTGCCATTATTGTTCATTATTTATTAAAAACAATTTTTTTAAAAACTCTCACTGTGCGTTTTATTCTAGAACGCTATCGAAATTTTTGGTTTAAGCATCACCAAAAAAATAGTCTATTGAAGGATTTATTCAAATACATTCAAGAATAATACAATGGATTGAATAATTTTGGGCGTAACTGTATCGTAGAGTACGAGCAGCATTAGAGTAATACGTGGTTTTTATGGCTTACAAACACTCCACTCTTTCCTAATACGTATACCCGCATGATGTCAATCGAAACGACCACTTGTTTCTCGCTATATGCTGGTGACAGTACAGATTAAAAAGTTTCAAGCACACTGTTATACATCAGTGCACGGCATTGCCACCCGTTCGAATTTTGATTTTCCTAAAGCTTCTCATCCATTGGTGGGCGTCTGCTCTCCTATGGTAAGATCAGGCGGAGACGTGTCGAAAATGACTTCAGTTTGGTGAATCATGCAGCAAATTTTTCAGATAATATCTTGACGCACGCGAGGTAGGAGGCATCACTGGGTGGTGTGGCGTGGTGAGGGAAAGTTACGTCCTACGTCAAGACGCACGCGAGGTACGAGGCATCACTGGGTGGTGTGGCGGGGTGAGGGAAAGTTACGTCCTACGTCAAGACGCATCCGCGGTTGGAGGCATCAAAAACAGGAGCTGGAGGAGCGGCGGGCAGCGGGGCCGTCAAATGATGCAGTGAGATTAAAGGCGAACTGTGCACAGGGGCTTCAGCGGCTCCCTAGTAGCGATAACAGGGGCAAACAGCAGCGTTGCTTGTCTTCTTCAGCAACGATAACAAGGATAAACAGCGGTGTTGCTTGACTTCTGTAACTGCGATTACAGGGGCATGCAAAGCAACATTTATAGTTCTGTATAGCGGCAGTAACAGAGGGTAAAGGGCAGTGTTGTTTTCATTCTGTGTTTTTGACAACAAGAAACAAATAACAACATGCCTGGCTTGCTTCTGCTATGATAACCATGGATTTACAATTTTTGGTTCCATTTTACATTCAGAAGCTGCATTGCAGCTTCACTTGTCGAGTGCACTCATGAATGAAGAAGCATACAGCACAGCTGATCATTGCTGCAGCGAGACAAAGGCACCAGCGTCTGCGTTGTGGCTTTCTGATGACGCAATAACAAGGGAATTAACATCGCTGCTTGTAAAATAGACGCAGATATGCAACCTTTCTTGTCGTGTGCAACCGAGGGCCAGGAATATAGTACAGCTGATCATTGCTGCAGCAAGACAAAGGCCCCACCAGCTGCATTGTTGCGGTTGCAAGCAGCGATTGCTGCAGGGCGCGAAGAGGACTCTTGTTGAGGGAGTGGTGCTCGTTACATAGTTAACTAGGACAATTGTTCTCAAGGAATAACCATCAACCGAGGAATATCTTACAAGAACCCGGTCCACGTATGCATTGCAATTCTACTCGGTGCACATCTACGAATTCTGACTCTCGGGTTCTCGGCATCAGTGCAGTGCGGGGTTCTATGCCTGGTGACTCCTCATTTGGAGTGGAGGGTACACAAATGATCGCCAAAATATAGATCTACGTATCGTCAGAAATTTTTTTAAGAAAGTTTTGCAAGTAGAGAAGTAGAATTCAGGGTAAGAGAGTACGCTTATATTTATCCTGAGTTTGCAGTTGGTGTACAATGCAGCATTTTAATGGTTAATGATGAAGTTCTTAAGTTTCTATTCAGTATAGCTGCACATCTAAAAAAATCTAAAAATCGTACAGTTTCATACTATGATCTACGTTTATTGGTTAATGCTATGAGCCATGTTTTAATTGCGTGCTAAATTCTACTCTACGTCGCAGACCAACGGGTCATGTTCATGTTAACAACCAGAGCAAAATTTTAGTTAGACAGTTGAACAGAAAATCCAGACGAGAAAGTACATTAGACTGTTGAACTGGAAATCCAGGCGAGAATGTACATTAGACTGTTGAACAGGAATTCCAGGCGAGATAGTACATTTGACTGTTGAACAGAAAACCCAGAGCAAAAAGTACACTGGTTAAAATATGGTATGAAAGTTAATAAATGTTGTCCCAGTTAATACATGGTGTGCCAGTTAATACATAGTGTACCAGTTAATACATGGTGTGCCAGTTAATACATGGTGTGCCAGATAATACATGGTGTGCCAGTTAATGCATGGTGTGCCAGTTAATGAATGCAGTCGTCATCAAGTTTCGGCTCCTGTCGCTGAGAATTTAAATACATTAGCTCTGCTTCATCAACCATTCTTAGATAATGCTACATATGTTAAAGTTATTGTAATTTTCAGTACAATGAAACACTAATCAACGTTTTGAGACAGTTCTCGATTAATTTGGGCAATTTTTACAGCGCAGCTAAAAATAATTAAAACTCGCAAACAGCAAGGCGCTTCATTTTGGGGCGTTGCGATGCACGGCGGCACGGCGAGCTGCAATTGGCTCAGCGCCCACTAAAATTTTAAATGATTACCATCTTACCTCTGCAGCTCACTCGCATTTCATTTCTATTTGCCCGTAGGTAACAGGACAGGAAATTAAACATAAGGAGGTTAGGTACTCTACAGCTTTTTTACTAGCGGGATTTTCTGCTTAAAAAAGTAGACACAGATCCCGAATTGTTCGAGGAAACGTCACGCCAATGATAGACAAAGAGACACCAAGATTGGAGAAATTTACGTTTTTTCAAATTTAATATTAAGTCATCAACAGACACAGAAAGCAAGAGCAGCTACGCTGTAGTAGAATGTAAGGATGTGCATGCAAATATTCAAATTTCTTAGAGACTTTGCTCAATGCATGCCCACAATTAGAGGTACTCTCAGCATGCCTCTGCAGTTCAGAAATGTTACCTTCTTCTGCCCCCTCCAAGAACTCAGAGCTCAAAATGAGTCGAAGGGCAAGCTCCTCTGTACCACCTTTTGGGAGGTGTGGGCAGAGACGTGAATGAATACAATTGTATCAAATCTGGAGTGAGAAGAATTGCGGCGATGCTAGTGATATCATTGAAGTAGTTACAAGAATATATGTTTAATATTGCCGAGATCCTCATCAGCAAAGCGTGTTGTAGGGTTATGTAGTCTCCGGCGCTATTAATGAAAGTTAAAACTTTTTGATAACAAGTATCATTCAAATACTTAACAAATAAGACATTGCTATCATCACTGAATGAAATAATTTTCATACACATACATACGTGAAACGGATTTTAACCGAATTTTCCACAAAAGTCCCTAAAATCCATCCCTGTTCAAATCATAAGGTGCGCATTTTCCACACAATCGTTTCATTTAGTCCCGGATCAGAACTCCACGTCACAGGAACGATGACCTGGCAGTGGCACGCATGACTGATGGTTTCTAGCCGTAATCACATCCTCTGCTCGTTTCTTGCTATCATTTTCTACACCCATGCGTCTTCTTCAGTCATATTTATCGCGCACAATCCCTGCTTGACAACGCCCATTCAGCTGAAAAATGGGCACGCTCGTGCCGCCATATCCCACACTTCGCCCCACAAATATCTATCTCCATCGATTCCCCTCGGAACTTCTTTTCTTGTTGCAACTGTGCAAGCTCACTTCGCTTGACTCAACGAATAAATGCATACACTTTTGAGCCCCCTTGTTATTTCAACTGATGCGTCTTTGATGGTTTACCTGGAAACACATACAACAAACCATACGGCGTATCCCTATGAAACATTTGCTACTCGGTCAGACCTGCTCTTTAACATCCGTGTGCATGAAAACTATACGAATTAGTTCAGGTGCTATATTCTTCAATACCCGAATTGAAATTATTCATCTTTACGTTTCCCCGAAGTAGATTCATGGGATGTTTTCCATACACCCATTTCTGATCAGCTTGCTAAAAACTGTTGAGCCATTTAAGTTTACGCTCCATGTTTTCATGTGCACCATGTCTCTCAGAAAGATTCTACCGAAATAAGTTGTCAAGTGTAGTAATTGTACTCATTGCGAAAGACATTTCATGTAATTCTTCCACAATGCATTCATCTAATACTTTCTTCGTTCGTTTTATTTGTCTGTTCCGAAATGTCAAAATATGTGAATGAAATTGAGTAATAACGCCGCATCATTCATTAAAGAATTAATTCAGACACAATCTGTTTGGTTTGCATGATTTAATTAAAGTAATTTTGTTCTTTCTTTATTTTACACGAATAGGCTAAAACTCTCACCCTAATGACTTAAAAAAGGATGAAATAAAAATAAACGAAAGTCTATGCATATTTTGAAGGTAAGACAAGACCCTTCAATATCATTTGTTGTAAAGTCGTCCCTAACGTCAGAGAACAATTTTACAGTCTGAAAGGAAAGACGACAGGAAGTGAAACTTCATCCGCTTGTAAACCAGTCTTAATAACCCTAGAACATGTGTGAATGGCCCAGACATGACGAGCACTTGTGAAATAATAGAAAAATACTATACTCAAACCTTGCATTCAGACAACCCTGAAGACGCACGCAACAGCTTGCGTCAGCAACATACAAGTATATCAGTTCTGCAAGCAAACTATACATTTGCTACCCTGGGCTCTCTCTCTTCCAAAACCCCGATAACTTGTGATAAACTAGTATTCTGGACCTGAGGAAATTAAACAATATTTGGACAGTAATGGACCAGGCAAGGAATGATAGGTACCGTAGATTAAGAGAACGCACTTCAAATAGAAGGGTTGAAATGTATTCAGAAGTTTTTCATTGATAAAGTCCACTTAAGATTTGATTAGGTTATCTGTGAACTTTATACGACCAACAGCTCGAATCACTGCGACTACATGACGTACTTTACATGACTCAGCGGTACGAAGTTTGAGCAGCAATCGTAACGAACGCACTTGAGTTGCACTCCAAATAGAGCTTCACTCTTGCTTGGGTAAAGTTAGAGTTTGTTAGAGAACCTCAACTGCAACTGGTAATGCGGTAAAGAGTCAACTGAGAGTATCCTGGTAACGGCCGTACGGAAATACATGTTTCTAGTCATGTGATCGGAAGATGAATGTTCACGGCCAGCCCTGAACAGCGTACGAGCAAAAACTTTCTTGAATCATCGTCTCGGACACAAAGTTGAATACGGACTCAGATGCCAGGTACCTAACCGCCAGTGTGAAGTATGCTTGACAAGAATCTGATACTGAACCAAAACAGGAAATTACAGATGCATTAGTGATGCGATTGCTTTTAGAATAAAAACGCAGTGTTCGGTGTCAAAGCTCGCGCGAAGACTTTGAAGTACATTAAACTAAAACCTGACGAGCTGCTCTGATGTTAAGAGTCTTGCATTCCTACCGCCGCATTGCTCTGAAATGGAATACTGCTACGCAGCACAAGCTTTGAGTATCTATCATAAAAACCGACTAGTCTCGCATGCAGTCAGAACGTTAGAAACCTGCCTTGATACCCTGCAAACAATTAGAGTCAACGATCAAAGCGAGCAACATTAACATAGCATAGTGACATGGGATAATTTTTTTTATTGAAAGAGATACTAATAATCTCTTCGTCACATTAATATAATCATTAAACCATTCTCATGGAGGCTCATCAACCATACTTTTCACTCGCAACTAGAGGCTTGTGATCCAAAAGTGAGTCCACTGCTCGTTAATAACAATGATCAACGAATGCAGGAATGCATGACTCTCTTTTAATACCAAAGTTTATGCCTAACACAAGATCTGGCACTCTGAGCACTTCACCCATCCGAATTAGCACGGTTACAGTGTATATCCGCTCTGCACGTTGAGAGCTGCCGAGCGCTACGTGGATCTAGTTATTAAGCATTCTCGAGTTATCGTGACTGGTGAGACTTCTAATGTCAAGGCGGTGCATGAGAAAACTGAGTTCGTTGCATGCCAGCTAAGAGCCAAAGTATGTATTCTTTTCGTTTGAAGAGAAAAGCACTCACTGGATGAGGAAAGAATTATGCTGAATATCTTACTGCCCTCTTAAAATACAGGAAATTAAAACTGAAGTATTTTATAGCGGAGTGACTAGGATAAACATATTACTCATAAGAGATCATATGCATTTTTCTGTCACTTATGTATGTAATACACTTATTGCAATGCCGACTCCTAAATTCGTGCCGTATATCAATTTCTTATGATACAATTTTCTGAGTTGTCAGACAATATATCCAAATGTATGAGATATGTGTAAAAGTTTGGAGACAATGGATCTCCCTCCGTATTTCATATGAAAGCTTATCTCACTCATATTACACATTAATTCTTTAAATTGATAGGAATTGAATAAAAACGGTGAAACAAAAACAACTGATACCTCAATGCTTTGGTACCAAAGGCCATTTAACAAAACATGAGTCGCATTAGGGTTTACACTTCAAGATGGTTCTAATTACTTTACTCGGAATAATGTAACATATTAATGAAATTCTAAATTAATTCACCAATCTATGAAGCTGAAATGGCACTTTACTGCGGAGAGAATACTTGAAGCACATACTCCAAACGTGATCACATATCCACCCATACCCTCTCATATTACCAGCCACTGCAGCTCTGAGCTGAAAATTCTAGGTTGGCAGTGCATTGTGTTTCAAAATTGCTCTGCATGTTTAAAACGCTCTTCAATGACCACGTTATTTTTTAGCTCCGATGTTTCAATTTAATGAGTATTTGTACAAATCCTGTGATTACTGAGTGTTGTATTAGTAACATAAATTGTTGAGATTGTAGGTGCTCCGTAGTTTGGTAGAATTTTTTTTAATCGTAGTGATAAGTGAAATCGTAATTATCGAAAAAACACTGATTTATATTGTTAAGGCAGGGAATCAAACCACGTAAAACGGCAGTAAATTGAACACATTCTAGAGCAATAAATTAAGCAATTAAAGCATATTTGACACATTTTAATCATCTAAATACTTTTACAGTTTTAGAAGACAATAAAATAATTTGGAGAAAGTACTACTTGAATGATATTTTTATGGGTCAATCTCGTGTACCACATGAAGATGTACTCGAGAAAACTATGGAGGTTTCACCACCTTTCATTGGTCCGATCATTGCGCTGCACTTTTTTACAGACTACAAAAAGAAAAACATACAGCACATTTCATCAAAAAACTTCCCGCAACCGTCGCCATTCCATGTGATTACTGCACACGAAAGGAACACGGAAGTCTCTCTACTCGAGAGATGCTGTGCCCGAGAGGATGCTGCTTGCCCTCATTTATAATTTCAGTAGCAGCGGCTGCGGTGCCACACGTCGAGGGCTTCATGAGCGGCTGGCACAGCGCGCACCGTGTGTGGTCACTGACCGAGTTTTGTCGCATGAGCCCGACAGCCGAGAGGGTCGACTGTCGCGTGTCTTAGTTGGGCGAACGTGAGCGTAACATTGTTAGTAGCTTCACTCTTTTTGCTTGATAGATGTTTTTATGGTATTGAACCCTGCTTGAGTTTATTATGGCTGTCGTATCCCGTGATGTTTTTATAAGCATCATTTGTGGGTTTTGTGGGAGGCGTGGAGATTTAGATAGGAATGAAGGAGTGTGAGAGGAGGGAAAATCAACTATTTTGGAAATCCTGGACTGAAATAAAAATGTAAAAAATATTACTTACCTACTACGATATTTCAAATTTCAGTCTAGAAGCTTATGCATATCCAGATTAACAATGATGAACAATGCTCAACAGAGAGAGAGAGAGAGAAAGCGGAAGTCATAATTTGTGTAACCTTCGACGTATGCGAGACTTATAAGCCTGACTGCCGTAATGTCATCTAAAGTGAGTTTTTCCGGTACCTCTGCCCCAGGGCTTGGAGCGTTAGCCTCGACGCTAGTGCGGCGGCCTGACGTGCCTCA
Source organism: Orchestia grillus (assembly GCA_014899125.1). Classification (NCBI taxonomy): domain Eukaryota; kingdom Metazoa; phylum Arthropoda; class Malacostraca; order Amphipoda; family Talitridae; genus Orchestia; species Orchestia grillus. The sequence goes on along the minus strand of VOMN01082281.1, from coordinate 8,341 downwards.
CTGGAAAAGAGCCCAGGTTTGTCGAGAGTAAAGCTGCGTTGAGGACGCGCTCCCGCACGCCTTTTACGAGGCACTTGAAGGCCTCCCAAAGCGCCCGCGGCGTGCGAATGATGCGAGCGCTGCACGCGCCTCCCTCGAATTAGCCGCAGCGTTTCAACCGCGAACCTCGTTTCCCTTTTTTTTAAACTAATTCAAAATGCAAAGAGCAATGCAAGCTAGTTTACTTTTTTTCAAATTAACGTCAACTGAGGTCGAAACCGTAAATTTTTCAGCCCCTCAATTGAGGCTTCCGAAAGTGTCCAAGGAGTAATTGCAGGAATAAAGGTCAATTTCACACTATTTGTATGCGAAAGCGTGTTGAGTCATTAAATAAAATCTTTTACTTAAAAATTCAATGTATGAAAGATGAGAAAAAATCATCTAGCTGTCATTCACTCAGTTTCTAAGACATCGTAACTTCATAGCTTGCTTCACACTCGATTACTTCCCGAGCTCTGCAGACAATAACTACGAGCTGCTCACGTCTCCCTCGTTGGCCATTACCGCCGAATAATTCGATGAAGTAAAACGCTTTATTTTTCCCCGCTAAACTACTGATGTTCAAGTCTACACTGTTCTTCTTAACTTACAACAGTTCGTTCACGATAACTTCACTCTGAGATGAATAAAACTCATCAAAACAAGGACAAGAACATTGCAGCGCACCACGCATTGTATAAACAGAAATTCAATTACTTGGTGAATACAAAAAATTCATCCTGCTCAATTAACTACTGTACATAAATTTTAACACCCATATTTTACGTCAGGAATACATCAGTGATCTTCTTTGAAAAGCTTCAACTTAGGAAACCCGCATCTATGCTTTCTGATCATTTCATTCACTGTGTATATTCAAATCCATTTCGGCACGCATTTTGTGAGCGCAGAGCAATTCGGCTGTGCACCCAGCCGTACACGCTCTGGGACACCAAATAACTAGTCTTCATAACTCACGTCTGTCTACAAGCGTCAGTGTGCAACACGCAACAAGAAAACCCCCGAATTTCCATGCATTTATTACCATCCGTTCCTTTAATGAAATTCTAACCCTCTACAGTCACGTTCAAAGAAACTCTGGACAGTCATTATAAAACTCAGATATTTGCAATTCATATTCATATGCTTTTTATTTCGTTTTGATATGCGACTCCATCTTGTGATGGGGCGCTAGACTGAAATCCCTCAGCTTTAAATTCACACGTTTTTTTTTTTGAGGAGCATGTACCTTCACGGATTCTGAATGTGCAAAGCTGCGATAAGCCGGAGAAGCAATTTATTTCTTGAAGTTTTGAAAACTTCCTAACAGATATGCTGGTTTTTGGTAGCATTAAACGATTCCTAGTTTGTATGAAAAATTATACTTTTTAAATGGATCAGTGCTGTTCGTCTGTAGATCACTTTTATGAAACTTTGAACTTGCTGTCAGAAACACATGTTCGAAGCCGCATCTAAACTAAAAATTGTTGTGTATTGTCGTGCTATAAAAGACAGGCATGTTTAAACCCCGTAAAATGCATCATTTGATCAGATACGCGTGGGACATGCGTGAAAGTCATGAATGACGCAGTCATTGAAAGTATCCATACCTGCTCTGAAAAACAGATCACGACTAGAAATTATTTCAGTTGAACGCATTACAAATTTCTCAAGCACATTCTAAAGGTAACGAAAAGCAAAATCCTGAATCCAACACCCACGGCCAGACGTTAATTTCGGAAGTATTCCAAGTCGCCTGCTGCTAGCTCCTCATTACCGACCGATTCAAGTTCCAGCGTACAGCAATGAGGGGAGAATTGTTGCCCAGCAACGAAGCCAGACTCCACCGACTCACAGGACGACCGCAAAAGCACAGCGCCAAAAAGCAGTCATTTGAGAAGATTCAGGTTGGGAGCCGCCTGTAATTCTCTTATTAGCTCATGCGCAATGAGGCGCTCGTCACGGTCGGCTGCGTGTCCAGTTACGTGAGGCAGAGCGACACGAGTCACGCTATGCTGCTGCTGCAGCTCTTGCCAATGCTCCCAACCCCGTGTGGGACTTGGTAATTATTGTGGCTTCCTTGGACTAGGTACGCAAATGGGCACTGATTTCAGTGAATCCATATAATGCCGTCTTTCTGTTTGAAATCATGCGAATTCCCTTTCTTTATTGGAGCTTCACATCTAACAAGGATACGCGGTTTCACTTAGTTGAACAGTTTTTGCATTAATGAGTAAAATGAAGCACAGGTTTCGTCTGAATGTATTTGAAAGCATCATCAGGTGCTAATGCAAAATTACAGAACGAGAATTGAAATCAATTCTGCCACGAGATCTTGAGACGCTCACTAGAGAGAGCTCTCACTGTTTCCCCTGACTAATTTGTACACTGTGCGTAAGACCGACGATGGACATCTTGATAAGATGAAGGGAAAAAAGCATAAAATTTCTCTCCTCCACGAACTTGAATATCGGCACCGTCAAGAACAAGTGAATTAAAACAGTGAATGCGGAAGATCTATTTTCATTTTGCGCAAAGCATTTTTGATACCGATCGGTTCTTTATTTTTCTGCATCTATATTTCTGTATTGTATGTATACTAGCAAACTAATTATCAATTAATTAAGCCGTTGATCGTTGTCAGTGCCGACTGATTCAAACTCTAAGCCATAGGAGAGGTAGATTTGCCAAAATTATTCACTTCACAATTTTTTGCAGTAGTTAGACTTCTTGAATAAGCGAAAGAAGCCTTCAGGAGCCTTAGCTCCTCGTCACTTTCACTGACCGCTTCAATTTTATAGGTCAGTTACGTCATAACATCGTGTTGTCTTGTGAAGGCTGACCGTATATTATTAGGTTAATAACTGCATTGAGGTATGATATTCACCATTAGTACCTGAAACGTTTCCGACGACTATAGTTTCAATGAATCTCAAGTATCAATCGCAATAATCATGACTGATCGTTGAGTGATCAGCGCCTCGGCAACAGTGGGTTAGGAACAAAAACAATCACTGAGCAGATTATGCCCAAGAAAGTTTTGACGTAAAAACCTGGCCTAGTTATGAGAGCCTAGGGATGAGAGCGCCATGTCAACAAACACAGCAACAGCCGGCGGCCGTAATCACTGCATACAGCAGTCACAAGCCTCATCAACTCCACAATAATCGCAATTGAGCGAACTGCGCCCGAAGGAGTCTCCCTATAATCGACTCATTACAACTTAGTCCTGACTCAGATTAGAGCGTCCGGCTCTCCATCCAACTTTGGAAGAGGGAATCGAGCGGGGCAGAGTTTAAAAAACTTCAATTCATGCTTGAGTTCAAGAGTTGCCGAAAAAGAAGTTTATAATTTGGACCAGATTTTATCCGAGCCTACACACTCTGCGAGGGGCAGTTAAAGTTATAGAGCCAAGAGGGCGCAGGCAGCCCGTACCTTAGTAAAACACCGGAGGATACTGAGATGCTCTCGTGCATTTCATAGACCCTCTTTCAAGCAGAGAAAACTATGCAATAATCGTTTAAGCACAGAAGTTAATGTTAGAAATAAAGCCACGGTGAAGTCTTCCACAAGCCAATTCATTCTTCACGGTCCCGTCGCCTCGAGCTCAGTAAAATTCCGGCGAGCGTTGAGTGAATGAAGCTGCCAGGAAGGAGGAATATTTCTTGCCGACCGAGTCTCACAGTGAAGTCAATTTGCACTCCGACGAGGAGTCGAAACTCGGTCTGCCTAACTTGGATCTACTGTGTAGGGTGAAGAAATTGCAGAGCGTGAATGAAAGTGAAATTAAGGTATTAAGTAATATTTTTTCAGTCGATCTAAGAATGAAATTCAACTCGTGTATAAGTTGTTAGGAAATTGTACAGAATTTTAGTGAGATACATCACATTACGTTGATGAACATAAGTCAAATTTGAAGATAAGTGTTAGCTTGGAACTCAAAATGGACTTTCAAATTCAGTGAAAATACCTATTCGTGACTAACATAGAACTTGTAGTCCTTTTAGCAGTCCTTTGCTTGATTATATATATTACTATCTCATACCATTCCTCTAACTTTAAAATACTTCTCTTGTTCTATAAGAGTATAAATACGTTCGTGAACGTCAACCCATGTGGATATGTACTCAAATATGTGTATGTATGTAGTCTCTCCTGTATCTGATGTAAATTACGTGTGGTAAATAAATGTTTCTAAATATTTCTAACTATTACCTAGGCAATGTCAACGCGCATTGGATATGCGCCAGAAGAAAAGTTGTTCTGTGAATAATTTCCAGTTCTATATCTTTTTAAAGCTTAAGTATTGTGGCGTAGGATCCGTGATAATTTAAATAATTTGAAATTTCCCGGTTTAATATAATCGTCTCAGTAAAATACCAAACCTTGTTGAATCAAGGGAAACAATTCAAATAGGTTTAGTATTGCCATACATCGATAGTTGCCTCATATGTTTTCCGTTTGAAATTTCCCGTAAGGTGAAGTTCCCTACGATTGATTCATTCATTGGACAATCGACGAACACTTGGTTTCGCAATACTAATCAGCAAAATTGCGATAAACCATTTTCTCATTCTGGAAATATTGTTTTCCAACAATGCAAATAAACGTTTCTTACATGTCTGTCTGCTCCGCGTATTTTACCTACACGTACAACAACGACTTCAGGGGAAATAGACGCTGCCAATTGGTAATAGGACTACATCAATGGCCAACCGAGGTGAATTTTAATTTTCTGAAGTGTGCATCACGCCCAGAAAGCTAAAGGGTTTCAAGGATAAAAATTATCAAAAGAGCTTGGTAACAGAAACACCTGGATAATTCTATTGAGACCTGAAGAAATACTGAAATGGAATAACTTTAACTCGCGAAGAGAATAACATTCCTCTACAACTTGATTGGAGAGTCAATGAAATGTTTCCCTGCACATCAAAAAGAAAAGTTGCTACCGAGCCGTAAAGTGATGATATGTACAGATAGAATTTTACCTTCTCTGCTGCAATTTCATTTTCTTCTGATGCGTAATGGGCTATTAAATTCTTTCGAATATTTATCACTGACCATTGGAAACTTTATGCCCTTACAGGAATATTTGAATAAATTCGTTGTCTGAATCCAGTAAAATATACCATGAAAGTTTATTTCTTATGTATGAAAATTCATCAGAACTCATGAAGAGCGCATTAAAGAATCAGACTCATAGAAAACAGTTGCGCTTATCTAAAATGATCGTACTACTTAACTCTGAAAAAGCGGAGGATATTAGTTAATTCAGAAGGAAAATAGGAGAATGCTCTTAAGCTATAGATATCCATTATTCCACTATAATAACACACAGTTGTTGCTTGGTTGGTTGGTCCGTCCTTCTATCACGCTCGGAAGGTTTTAAATAGGAGATAATTCCCTGGTTATTATTCCTAAACTAACAACGAGACTGTTAGATGAGGCAGTCCATTTCAATGATACTGAAAATAGCATTATTTCATGTCAGATTTACCGTACATAAGAGGGCATTTTAGGAATTTAACATCATTTGGCCCGCCCTTGTTGGAGGGACGCGTCTACTAGCAAAGGCTAAGTAAGAAATGTTCTCTCAGACAAATCGTTAAGCGGCGCTGACGCACATCTGAGACAAGTCAGGACATACGTACAGGACCTCAAAATTAGAGTAGAACAAAACGTATTCAATTTGGGTATTGCTTGAAATGGGTTAATTCGCAGGATAACCTTAAAAAGTTGATTAATAACATTGAGCCAAAGGCTGAGGAAAATTATACCTGGGACTGATCAGGGAAACTAAAATGGGGTTGAGAAAAAAGTGTTTCTGAGCGGAGCTCAGAAGAATTTTGGAAGAATTTTGGAAGAATTTGGAGTCGGGTACCTGGAAGAATTTTGACTATTCATTCTTGCGACCTGCTCGAGTCAGTGCAGAGTGATACTAAATAAAATGAAACATGCATTGGTCTTACCTAAAAGTTGAAATTTTAGAGGGAACACTCGAAAAGCTTTAGGATGACAGGTGTTCTAACATAGATCTTGCAACACAAGTGTATGCTGAGTGACTTTGTAATCAGAATAGGAAATTTCATGCAGATAATAATCTTTAGCTTTTATTACTTATCAAAGACACGAGGTGGCTAAAATTGCAAGGCACTCAACGGCAAAGAAGTCAAAGATAAAAAATGTTAACTTTCAAATTTGCAATTCTAGCCTTATCGTGTATTTGATCTGTAGTAAACGTTAAAGACTTTTCTGTGCATGAAATTTCTTATTCTTTTTTAAAAGTCATTATATGTGTTCACAAATCCATGCTGAGATACATATGTAGCATTCTGTGGACTATTTTACAGGCGGATAGTGAAATCTAGCATTTGGCGAAATGCCCGACCGTTTCAGTCATTTCGTGGAATGACGAATTCGTTTCATGATCTGACTAATTCACTCAGTTGTTTCATGAAATGACTAATAAACTCAGTCGTTTCATGATCTGACTAATTCACCCAATTGTTTCATGAAATGACTAATAAACTCAGTCGTTTCATGAAATGACTAAATTCCTCAGTCGTTAGGCTAGGTTGGGTTCGGTCAGGTTAGGCAACTAGTGTTACATAAACTTATAGTATATATTTATACACGATAATTTTAGACAACTGGCGCAAGCAGCGCGAAATGGTGTGTGTGTCTGAGAGGTCCCGTGTCACGTACTTTGAGCATAAATTCTGCAATAAAGTGTCATTTTAGCACAATGGATTGGCGAATTTCAGCTTGAGTTTGAATAGACTTTGCGCTTAAGCCGATACTCGAAGTGTTATCGCAAAATCAAAAATTTATACCCCCAAAAAACTGAATTCATTAGCATTGTTCTTCTCATGTGTTAAAAAACATTAAATATAGTTCTATCGCAAAGATTTCATTCACGAGCCTGATGTTTTTAAAGCTAACATTTTTTATCGTTGACTTCTTTCCGTTGAAAACTTTGCAATTTTATCTGCCTCGTGTCTTTGATCTGCAATAAAAGCTAAAGATTATTCACTCGGTGAAGTTTCTTAAACTGATTTCAAAGTCATTATCTGTGATCACAAATCCACGCTGAGATACTCTGACAAAATGCTATTCCAAGCTGACAGTGAATTAAGAAATATGATCAATAAATATAACACGTTATCTGCACGTCTTTGGGATACACAGAATCCGAGGCTTTTGAGAAATGTAGCTATACTTCTGTCGTGCAAAGCTTAGTGTGAGATTCTATCTCACCGCCAGAGGTTTTCGAGGAATCATCGAAAAGACGTTGGCTTTCCCCAATCTTTCCAGCCGCGGCATCATTCTGGGTTTGTGAAAAGCCGCTGTCGTAAACATGCCACGACGAAATCATTCTGCCTTCGTTTTGGTATCATACTTACTCGTTGCCTGTATAGAAAGGGAAGGGTTTTATAGTTCTTTTACTGTCAAGGAGATGCAGGACCACTTTGCCCAGTCTTACACAGCTAGCAGTCGTAATTCTAGCTTATAAAAGAAAGAGTCTTCTGCAGCTCTCAGGGCTAAGGGAATAGCCATCAGTTTCAGTGTAGCGAGCTGATGGTCAGTGGAAGTACGCCATTGCAAAACCTAAAGCAACTTTATTCGCTATACGTACACTATTCTGCACAATACAGATGTTAATGAAAACGTATGACAGTAGAAATGTTTAGTTTACGCTAGTGATGTAGTACAACTGAAACGTCCAAGTAAGTGCATCGAATAGGTAAAAAACAGTTCCCTGAATATTTTGTTGTTAAAAGTGAGAGGTTGTGAATATTAATCCACCGTAAGAACTGAAGACATTGTGAGGAGCAAATTTTAGGCTAGTTTTGAATAAATTCATTTTGATGGAATGCTTACAAGTTTTCATGATAATATACACGACGGAGAGAATTACTCAGTCACTGTTAATGATTGGGATGCAGAAAGTAACCGTTAGAATTTCAAAGAGAAACAAAGACCTTTCACACGACATAATCATGACATTATTCGGGATCCACTTTAAAGTCTAAGCTTCAGATACAATACGAAGTCCCCGAAAAGTCGTCTCAATAACTTTTTATTTTCAGACTATAAATTTTCTCACAACAGCACAACCTCCGCCGAATCCTGTTTTGAAGCTCAAATGTGTAGCTAAGGGACCGAAGTAGGCGGCCTAGGGGCAGCATGTTGTGCGACTTATGAACAATGATTACAGGAACTTGTTAACGGACATGAGGCCGCTGGTTCCGGAGCAGCCATTCACGCAATTAAATCGAAGTGTGAGCCGAGTGACGCAGTAGCCGCGCCGAGGACATCAACT
>VOMN01082280.1:0-24593 GCA_014899125.1 Orchestia grillus | reverse complement strand
CGGCGGGCAGCGTTCGGACTAGATATGAACAGTCATTCTCCGTAATGAGACCCAGACTCTTCAACTCTCTGCTAAAAGCTCTGAGAGAATTCAATGGTTCCCTTGACGTCTTCAAGACGAAGCTGGATAACTTTCCCCAAACTATCCCTGATAGGCCGCCCTTGCCTCGCTATCATCAAACGGCAGAGAGAAACGGTCTCATTGAACAGCTCGCGGGTATGCAAAGGCACACCACGCACACAAAGTGGCGACGCCTCAGTATGGCCCGGGTGTGGAGGCCCAAACATCTCAAAAGTATCAAAGGTAGGGCATAAGTGTACTCATACATTTTGGTCAAATAATTCGTTTCAAAATTATGATGTTTCAGCAGAAAACTTGCCGAGAATGGTTAAATGCAAGCCAGGAGCATAGCTAACAGGGTACTAGATTTCGTGATGCGCCTTTGCTGTAATTGTTTGTATAAAAATAACGAGCCATTACTGAGAGCTAAAGCCATACCCCTGGCCGGCCTGCACTGTTTATTATTGATGTAATCACGGCTTGCCTCCCTCCTGTCATTACAGGAGAGCGAAAGAACTTTTATCTCTTCCCTTGCCATGTGCTTTACAAAGCCAAATTGCTTCTGTAATACTCTAATATCCGTCGATTAATTAGAAGGGATCTCTGAGTGAATTGTTTAGTATTAAAAGGAATTATGATAGCAAGAAATAGTTTAGATAGAGATTACCCTGTCCTTCTCATCTCTCTGAAGTTTAAAGCATACGAATCGTGTAGGTTTATTTAGTGTTTTTGAATATGTTTTCCAACTGAAATATCAACCTTTGTAATATTTTACTCTCTGTGGCTCTTTCATGTTAAGTAAATGTGCTGGTATTGGATAATTTTAAAAAATTAACAATCAGACTGCTGAAAGGAATCAATTTTTTAAACTTTACTTTAATTTGCATGTGTCATTTTTCTGCTTTTACTGATTCACTCTTAACGCAATTAAAAATTTCTGAATGGAACAATTGATTTGCGTATATATTCCCTTTTATTCAAACCTATCGCTGAAGATAATTTCAGCGGTAAGCTTATGTTCTTTATGGACTTAATTAGCTCGGTAATTTCAGGCAGATTTTCAGAAACATGATGTAAAATCTTCGAAAAGTCAGAAACTGGACTTTTTTTTACATCACGCAAAGACGGGCAATCAATTGGGAAGTGCCCTAAAAAAAGGAAAGAACCCAAGAAAGGACGAAAGGGATTTTGCTATGAAAGGGATGAAGGCAGGCAAGCTGACACGAAAATGGGACAATACAATTCTTTTTTCCGGCAAAAGGATGAATAATCACAAGTCATTAAAATGACGCGAAAATGTCGACTTTGCTCAATTTAGGTGAGAATCTCCCTATATAATAATAGCCCAGTATTGCCTGCTTGATCTGTCTGTCCGTCTCTCTGTGACGCTCTTAAGGATTTAGGTAATAAAAATTCCCAGGTTTGTATTCCTAAACTAATAGCTAAACTGTTTGATAAGGCAGTCCGTATCATTGTTGCTGAAAATACCATTATTCCATGTCAGATTTACCCCAAATAAGATTGCACCTTAACAAATTAACATCGTTTGTCCCACCATTTTTGGCGGGGCGCGTCCACTAGTATAATGAAAAATCACCAGAATGCTGCTCAGTGCAAAAGCGCACATGTTTACATCGTACATTCGTTTCACATAGAAGCAAATTAACGAAAAATCGCGGTGTTCAAACCGAGATGTCGTGGGCAAACATTAGTCTTTATAAATCCTACTTAATACGCAAATATTCCGCCAACTAATGTAGTTATAGAGCTTCAATTTTTCAAGTCTCTAATAGCATCTAATAAAGTAAGTGTAAATTACACACCTGAAGCTCTAGTGCTGCATCACTAATCATTTCCATTTGCGCGTTGTTGTCCAAGCAATCAGCGCGTATCGCTAAAAGGTTCGAGTGTTTGGCCAGAGCAGCTCAGCCTGGTCCTCGCCCCGCCTCGAGCCGAGCGCAGTCTTGCATGTGGACCTCCACTTGAGGAGCACAAATTGTCGGCTGACGAAGTCTCTGTGCCTCACTTAAGTGAGATCGTCTTTTTCAAGACTGAAATCGTCACTTTTAAGACTGAAATCGTCACTTTCAAGACTGAGATCGTCACTTTGAAGACTGAAATCGTCACAAGATTGAAGCGACTGATGGCCATTTCGAGGTGTCGCAAGTGACGGCTTGATTGGGGATATCCCTCGTAAGCGTGTGACTACATTACAGCTACGGCTCAAGAACCACTTCGCTCGCACCTTCGAAGGTTCCGGTCGATTCTTAATGGGCACTTAATGCGAGACGCCTGTACGTGAAGGAAGCTTATTTTAATTTCACCATTGAAATCTTTCTGTCTTTAGATAATGCAGGCATGTGCTCATCCCTTACGTTTGTTTCGAAGGTTTTCTTTCTAACACGGGTAATTTTTTGTACGAAAACTTTTCAAATATAGATTGAGTAGTGAACTTGAGAGCGATAAGACTTTATCTGATCATGTAGAATGTTAACAAATCTTAAAATTTTCGATAAATATTCTGGATATACGTATAACTCCTATTCCATTATCGCTACTGGTGTCAGCAATGTTTGAATTTCGATTTATTCTCTTCTTTTTAAAAAATTTTGAAGTCTTATTGTTTCAATTTTATATTCTTCAAATGTTTTCCATTATTATCTAAACACAATTGTATTCTCCGTACAGTTTAAAGTAACAGGGTGAGAATAATGACTCAGCAAAAATACGATGAATGTTCTTTTAATGCATTTTGTCTGACACACGCCTTCCATCGACAGCTTTTCCTAGTCACGGAAGTACATAATTGGCGTCTTCATGATTAGCCTCGTGAGGGCTAAGTATAATTTGTAACCGTCGTAATCAATCGTAATCAATACTTGCAATCTTAGTTGAGACTCAATAGAGCGTTCCAAAGAATATTCTCAACTTTAACAAATGTTAACACTTTTGATATTCGTAAATTTTTTTTAACAACAAAATACGTTGCTCGGATCTATCAGCAATTTGACGAGGAAAAAAGTTCGAAGAAGACAGCGAGAGGCACAGTTAAATTGTGAGTGTTTTATGTTAAATTGTGTCTTACATTCAGAAAAGGCGGTGCAGTGCAGAATATTTAACGACGACACACAGAACGGCAGTATAGTTATTGAAAAACGGTAGCTACACTTATTGAATTCATACGTCCGAACGTATTAAATAGATTTCCGTTCAACTTGCCTTCAAATTTGAGATCTGTTAGTCTAGCCAGTCTAGTGTGTACCTCATTTATTTTCTGCACTGTTAGTTACGGCACTTGTGATGCGAAAGGGTGCTCCCGGGAGCCGTTCTCTGGACTTTCTGTTGTGAAAATAAGTGCCTTATTTATATGCAACCCAATATTTATTTTCATGTATTTCCAGGAGTTCTGGTGATTTTTCATGTATTTCTCTGGACTTTCTGTTTGTGAAAATAAGGATTTCATTTGTAGGCATCTTAATATTTATTTTTGGACATTCCCAGGAGCGGTTCTCTGGACTTTACGTCGGTGAAAATAAGTATCTTTTCGTAGGTGTCCCGATATTTCTTCGCAGTCTTGAATATTCAAATTCAGCGAATGCTGCAACCAGCGTGATGCTCTTTCACGCTACCATGCGGGGCCGCTGTTCCTCACAATTTACAATTTTTCAGTTCGTAAGGCAGAATTGATCAAATATATTGTACCAGGAAATTTTATTAGAATTCGTAATTATCTGTAATCATCCTGACGGGCATTTTGATCAACGTCAGGCTACGATGGACCGCTGCTGGAAAAATATGAAATGCTTGGATTTCCAAACCGGCATTTGGTGTCATTATCGATGAATTTACCTCCGCTTTACATTTTAAGTTCGAATCATACAATCCAGGTCCTGTATATCTGACTGAGCTATGCATGCCTTCCGTAGATATTCCAATCGGACAATACTAGATAACTGTGGTGGCTAATAAAATATGTATCTAGATTACGAGCTTCGATCAGGCCAATCGATAATCAGATGATAATAGAAGTCGAGTTAATCTTCAATTATGTTTTATGACAACGCGTCCGCTTGCACCTGCCGCGGGCATTGTGTCAACGTTACGCCGAGCTGTAGTGAATGTTTTCCAATATATGTACATATATTGTGTACCTTTATTTTTTGCCCGGAAAACAGTGCATCCGAATTTTGTTAATGTGCGACAGTACAGCGGTGACACCCGAGGTCAAATTCTTAAGACCTTTAACCGTAATGTGATCTGATCAAAGGTTGGGCTACCATAAAGGTCAAATTATTAAGATCTTTAACCGTAATGTCATCTGATCAAAGATGGGGCTACCATAAAGATCAAATTCTTAAGACCTTTAACCGTAATGGGATCTGATCAAGGGTCGGACTACCATAACTGGCTGGAAGTGACCGACTTTGTCTGCCCGAGGTGACAAAACTCCGCAGGTCTTGTAATGATTGCCGAGTTAAATAGTTTAAAAAAGGCTAGTAAAGGCAGGGAAGTGGGGAAAAGAAACGTCAATTATTATTTTAGTACGATCGTAATTTTGCAGCGCAAGTTACAGTAGAATGGAAAATTTAAGCATTCTGACACCACCAGAGGGATGAAAGGCAATAAAGTCTTCGGATGCTCAACTCTAACATTTGATGCCGATGATTAGATACGTTATTTTATCCCACAAGTTACCCAGGAAGCCCTTCAATGAAGTCAAATTCTGAAGAAAAAATACTACGCTTTGTTTTCTGAACAGGAATCAACTTCGAAATTCATCAGATTGACTTTAGGAACCGAAAGTTCAGAATTTACTCGAACTAAACACGTGTAATGAGTGTAGACCTCTTCTGAACACATCAGCTGGAGATTTTTGTTTTCAACATTGACCTGTGATATTTTGAACTAGGGTTGATTCAAGGAATAACTTCATCATCCAGTAAACGCCTCTAAATTTTCTCGTTGATTTTGATTTCTTTCTCCAATTGAACTCAGAAATGTCACGTCAGCCCAAATGTGATGGGAGTTTTTTCCGTGTAAATTTGCTACGTTTGATAAGCTTTTTGACACCGATTTGTCATTTGAAATTCAAATTTGTGCAATATAATAACATTACAAAAGCTGTGATTTTTTATAAGTTGACTACACAAATCGCCGCGTGCCTCCGTGGGCACCTTTGTCTTGCTGGTGTCTCTAAAGGCGTCAGCTTACGAGGAGTTGTCTTTTGCTTTCTTGAAGTTGGTACCGTGTCACAATCGAGCACTTGAACGTTAACTCTGTGCCATGCTTGAGCCCTTGCGCATGCGTACCATTCCATGGTCGAGCACTTCAGCGTTGATGCTATGCCATAATCGAGCCCTTCTGTGGCGTTCGGCTGTTAACACTGAATTCTGAAGCCATTTTTCTGGCACTTTTGTTTGGATTATTTCGTAGCTTCCATGGAACTTTTTTCAAGTCACCTTCAGGTTTTCACAAGGTCTGCTCCCGTGTTTTCGCTGCACCCGATTTCTTTTAGCCACTTTATGATGATTTAACCCTTGTTCGGTTCACGTTCCGGTCTTCAGAATTTAATTTGGGATACCAGTTCTTTGATATCACACATTTAATTCCCAGCTTGCCAATATTCGAACGTCTGCAATTTCTAGGCTAAAATTGCTCTAAACGATACTGAATCAGTTTTAAAGTTGAAATAAGTTCATACTAAATGGTCCCTACTCTTTCGGTGCGAGATGATCTGAGTTACTGAAGCGCTGCTATCCTTACTACAACAACTACAATCACTACAGTGAAAATAAGGTTAATACTGCAAAAAAGAGCGTTCATTTCGTTTTTGCGCTTGGGTTATATCTGTAAACTCAAAGTATTTTTCCACATCGTGCGAGGGACTCTTTGTCTCTCACTTTTAATTATAACGTTGAGGTGCATTCAGCCAAGTTAAACAAATTAGTGTACTTCCAAACTCTTACATAAATATGTGCATATGTTTTACTGACGTGGTTGAAGAGCTATTCACGAATTTGAGAAAACTCTGCTCATAAAAGATTCAATTGAATACCTGCCATTTTCGTCAATTTTTTTCGAATTTCTTTGTAATTCTAGGATGAATTAGCGGCAGGTTCCAAATCCACATGCAATTTTTCGGACCATGATACAGTAGCCACGTCTCGACAACACACAATGCGACCGTCTGCGCGTGGTGGAGGGGGAGGGGGGGGGCATGATATTCAGAGTTCCGGCTCCGGTGTAACGGTAGTCCGGTATATACTTAATAGTATTCTGAGCGTAAAGTAAGGCTTCAATTATTCTCTCGCAAATTTTTTAAGAAAACGAGTGATATTTAGATGACTGTTCACAAGGTCGAGATATGTGAACGCAGTCCGTAGTGGTTGTTTGAAGCCTAGAGAAGTTATAGAAAGACGGCGAAGCGCGAGGATTGCTTTTCGTATTAATCCTATGAGGATTCATGTCAAGAATAATTATGGTCATTAGATACGACACAGTTGGGTCTTAAATTTGTATTTTTCGTATAAAATTTCACTGAACATGCTCACACGTGCATCAAATTTGAACATCTGCTTTTACAATGCGTCGTACATTAAAAACAACAAGTGGGTCTTTTCAGGGTAAATCTGAAGATGTGACAAACTCATCGATACAGAGTGAATAATTCATCGAGTAAAAACACACAAGCTCGTCTCTGGAGCAGAAAAGAGTAACACCTTACTATGAGGAGCGGTACAAACGCGGTACAGCACCACGTTATCAAAGCCGCCTGCAACAGTGCCATGCAAATAACATGTCTCGCGCGGCACAAATTATCCCTGCGCCGCCCCAGCAATGTGACCCCAGAACGCCCCGACACTTCGCGGTGTCATCGTCGTGCAGTCCTGTCATCTCGCATTGATCGGGTCAACTGAGTGTTGTTATTCGATGCGCTGAAGGACAACCTGCGTTGTTGAAATTTACACACGGAGAAATTGTCCGGTAATTCTGATGACTTC
Organism: Orchestia grillus; assembly: GCA_014899125.1. Taxonomy (NCBI): domain Eukaryota; kingdom Metazoa; phylum Arthropoda; class Malacostraca; order Amphipoda; family Talitridae; genus Orchestia; species Orchestia grillus. The sequence goes on along the minus strand of VOMN01082280.1, from coordinate 17,532 downwards.
TGAGGAACAGCCCGAGTTACGGACTTTCTTTACGTGTTGCGAAAACTACTTAGTGATGTGTAGTTCAGAAGTTTCTTAATGCACGGGCCTTGTTTTGAAATCAATTTGTGATCGATAAGAGGATTGGGAATAACTTTTTAATTGCGTACAGTGTAAAATTGGATCTGCTTATTTCCCAAACTGCACACGTTAGTGTTTAAAAGTTAAAAATGATGAAAAAGTCTTCTTAAAGATGTGAGGCCAGTGGTGCACGTCGCAATATTTTCTCAGAGCTAAACATCTCGCACCACACGCACCTCGCCATCAATTCTCCACTGTGAACTCAACTGTAGTCATTGCAGTCTACAGCACTCACAACACTCACCACTCACAACACTCACCTCTGTCAACACTCACAACACTCTCACCACTCATACCATACACACCTCACAACACTCACACCCTTCACAACACTCGTACTTTGAAAGAAAGTCAGAAGCCACTCGTGTAGTGGTGTGGTGCGATGGTCATCTGGAAGAGTGGTCGTCTGGTGGAGTGGTCGTCTGGTGGAGTGGTCGTNGTCGTCTGGAAGAGTGGTCGTCTGATGGAGTGGTCGTCTGATGGAGTGGTCGTCTGGAGGAGTGGTCGTCTGGTGGAGTGGTCATCTGATAGAGTGGTCGTCTGATGGAGTGGTCGTCTGGAGGAGTGGTCGTCTGGAGTTTAGTTTAATGGGACACAAAACACACCGTTTGTTCAAAGCATCCTCACACGTGCCGGTCTCTTTTCTGTCCACAAAGACGAAGTACAAATCTAACGCACATTTTTTTTAGCGTAAACATTATCTTCTCAAAATTACGAGTTATCTCAAAGATATACTGGATGTGTACAACATAAACGCAGAAGTTTAGGCGATGTTAACGCAGTTTGATGGATAAGTACAAAAGTTATGAACAGGATAGTAAAATTATACATGAATGAAATTCTTTCACAAGAGTACCGAAAGTTTGTTTATGAGTGAAGGTGAATGAATTCTATAGGACAATTCATAAAAGTTCTATTTTTTTTATGTTCCGTTGTGGTCTGGTTTCGATTTTCTTTTCCATCCTCGTAAAAATATTAAACAGGTTGTTTGACATTGCCAAAATAATTGTGAGAAAGAAGCAGAACTTAACTTCGTCGTTTACGAAAGGTTTTACGTTCGTTGAATCTGAATCAGGCATTTCTTATTGACATTCAAAATTAAATATTCTGCCGAGACTCGAGAATGTTTAATGAACATTTCCTTCGGCTGATGGCGCTAACAACAGAGACCAAGATTTATTATTTGTTCTGACTCGGACTTTTAGGGCCACAAGTTTAAATAAATGATGGGAAGATTGCCGCAAGAAAGACATTATCCGAATGGAATTTTAAGGAAATTTTTCTGGAAGGGTGCCCGAGAAGAGGTTAATGGATCCCTGATGAATATTTTATAGCTCCAGACCCCGAAGAGAGAAGGGGTGGCAGGAGGACGAGATTTCTTCTGCCAGTTTTGGAGGGCCGAAACCCACCATTGCTTATGCGTTTCATCGAGACGTAGACGTATATTTTTACTAGAAAATATTGCCATATATTGATCGGTTAATACAAGTTTATTAAGAATCGTATTTTCAATGTCTTTAAACAACGGTATGTACGTACTTATTCGTTTACTTAGTTTTACGATACTGACTACGATATAGAGTAAATTCTGAATGATTGATATCAGTGTGGTAATATTTCTTTAACGACTTCCTCTACGATTTTATTGTGAGATTTTGGTCGAGGAATGACTGGACAGACATGGCAAAAGTTCAGAGCTAGCCAATGTTAGTTATGAGTCAATCACAAAATCGATGCGATTTAAGACTTTCATGAATTAGTGATGCTTGGCACAAATTCGGGAATTATTATTTGAGGTCTGAAAAAGTGGCCGTAAATATGACATATGAATTCAGGTCTCATGAATCAAAGCGCTCTAATTAAATGATTCTTTCATCTGAAGGCTTTCAACATCAACTTCAAAAATGTACACGACATTTTACTGGAGTCGGGAGAGAAGTATCGTCATAGTGCTTCTGTGACTCTCACAGCAATTTTATTTATTCGATAATTGATTTTCTGTTATTGCTCCTGCTTTCCTGCTATACCTGTGAATAAACGTTTTCCCAAAAGAGACGACAGATTGTTACGATTACACGATTACATCACCTTTTTTTCAGACTAGAGTTGCAACCGATGCATTAGTCCATTCATTGTAACTTAACCATTCTGGCAATGTGCATGAATTCTCGTGAAATCATACGCGTACGTGTTTCTCCAACTCTGCATGGGATTAAATATTTTAAATTGAAAAACTTCTGTGCTTCTTTTCTAAATCGGCGTGAGGTTAAAAATGAAAAAAGTAAATTTTGTGTGAGCGTATACTTTTGTATAATAACAATTTTAAGTCATGTACGTCTGTCAGTGATGTGAGGTAAACATTGTACATTTAACAGACTCTTACAGTTGTATCTACTGTACAGTAGTCTCAGTCAGTCCGTCTATTTCTAAATTCCCATAAGTCTGAGTCAGCCCGTCTATTTCTAAATCCCGATAAATCTCACTCAGTCTTTCTATTTCTAAATCCCGATCACTTTCGTTCCTGTGACAGATCCTCTCTCATGCGGCGATTAATAGACCACTTCACTCGCGTCAATTCAAAAGGTCCATGAAAATGTGGCAAATTAAAATGTTTTTTTTTTAGGCGTTTCATTAAAAAGATCCCTTCGCTTTCTCCCCTGCTTGAAGGGCCCACTTCATCTTGCTGAATCAAGGGGAATCTCCGAGACGCCTTTAAACCTCCAGTGACGAACTTACTGCAAAAACTCCGTTTTATAGGTGGAAGCTTGGAATACGTCAGTTTTTCGCCAGTTTAAGAATTAGAATGGGACACACCAAACTACTTTGTACGTGTATTATGCACACGGATTCTTGTCTACTTATGTTCCCGTAATAGCAGAATTAAGCGTAATAGCAGACGTTAATAATTTGTACTGAATTATGTTTTGCATTTTGTTGTGAAGCTAAACTCAAATATAAAAGCGATTCGACACTATTTATTATTGAAGAGAAATGGAATTGGCGATAGTTTAGATCCCGTAGTCCGGAAACAACGAGTTCCCTTACGGAATAAAAACATGATTTTGCGTTCACTATTGTGCTTTAATTTGAAGTTTTTATTTACATGTTAGGAAATGAATTTAATGAACTTTTCCGTGGTAAACACCACCATTTTGCGTCTCAAAAATCGTCACTTGGCAGACTTCAACAAGTGCCTCTTAAAAATCGTCACTTTGCAGACTTCAACAAGTGCCTCTTCAAAATCGTCACTTTGCAGACGCCAACATTTTGTATCTCAAAAATCTTCCCTTGGCTTACATTAAGAGTTTTTGTCTCTGCCAACTAGAATAGGTACAACTTTTCCCGGGCAGGGAATTTTTCCAGTTTTTCCTACACCAAGGAGCCCATATTGTGGGAAGCTGTTTTCGATTACAGGGACAGCGTCTCATCTTGCCTGGAGATCATTTGTCTGGAATTGCAGTACTCCCGCGGATGGACGCTTTTTCAGGCACCTCCCGTTTCGGAAACTGAGGATAGACGGGCGGGGGGAGACGAAAGCTGCGCTCGCTTGCCCATTTCGTGCAATTCTCTGAGCGGGATTTGAAGACCAATGGCAGAGTAAGGTTTTCTCTCGGTGTCGTTGTTATTGAAGTCAAAGGACAAGAATTCTTCAATTCTGGATTTTGAAGTCTTCTGTGTTTATTGTTTGCTTAAGACTCGTCCACACAATCAATCTTTGGAGCGAATTTTGTGTTTTTCAACTCTCCACCAACGCGAAAACACGGTCCGAGCTGGCAGATTTTAGTGTGTTTGTATTTTCCAACAGGTTGGGAAACTCCGAACATAAACTTTCGTATAAACAGCAAACAGTCGTTTGTTTATGTATTTATCGTGCTAATGAATATTTGATTTTATGGGAAACGATTATTTTGGTAATTTATTCATTTGATAATAGCTTAATAATGTCATATGAGCCTATTTAAATTGAGGGTTGGATAATTTAACATAAATAGTAGCTGGCAACCTGATGGCATGCCATTAGAAGGTCTACGGCTCCAGATTTCTCAAAAACGAGTAAAACGTCATTACTTATGAAAAATAACACCTATATGATTAACGACTGCCAAGAAATAAAGTTAAAACACCAGCATGCATGAATTCAATACACGTATTCAACGAGCTGTGTCGTTTGTTTACATTCTGCACTCGTACAACTTCATGTGGCCGAAAGCACAACCTGGACACGCTTTAGGAGAGTTTGTGTTTTTGTTTCAGTTTTGGTGTGTTCGTGATCGACGAAGAGTTTGGAAGTGCAGACGGTGCTTTAGAAAGACGGTCACATAGTTTAATTCGGTTGTTTGGTCATCACTGGAACAAAGAAGGATTCTGAGAAATTAATTCTACTCTACCACTCTCAATGTCACAAACTGACAAATGTTCATATGGTTTACTTTGAATCCTGAAAAATTCATTTTTAATATGTTATACAGTATACAAACGAATGGGTTGTAATCAACGTGTCAATGACTATCCATGACCTATCTATGACCTATCAGTGCTTCAAAGTGATGAAGCACTGATAAAATGAATTTCTGGTTATAATTTCATAGAATGCTCGTCGTTTTATGGCTCAGGGAGCAGCCCGCACGCTCTCTGTCTAGGTCATAGGTTCAGTCCAGGGCATCCTCTAAGCTGATTTTTACGGGGTCACCGAGTGCTTCCCTAGGGGAGGAAGGTTATGCTTCACAGTCCTCATTGCAGTCAGTGTCATGTCAGTATTCACGAGCATTCAAAACCCGATATGTTGGACGTCAGCTTTAATTGAATATAATTTCCTCTTTCATCATGAACAGTAACTCTAGCTCGGTCAGCAATTAACAACAATGAAGCTAAGGCACGTATCAAGACAACCTTTTTTTCACAGAAAATCTGAGTATTTTATAAACACAACACAATGGCAAAAAACCCAAACGTTCCTCCTCTGGGATACTTTATTGGCGTATGCATATATATATATCATTGATGCTTTTTTCAGCGTACCTCATCTTACACAAAACTCCAGTTAAGAAGCTCAAGTCTAAGATTAGTGCCTAGGATTGCCTTTTCTTGCGGCGCCCTCGTGTCGAGAAGATGAGGGATGGCAGCTCTAATTCCAAGACCGTCATGCGATCCGGTCATCATTCACTTGGGACGATGAACTTCTGCCCCTCTGTTGAGCATGTGACTGCCTTCCTGGAATAGGACCGTAATGACCGTGTTTTGTAGTGTAATGGGGCTTCGTAACGCGGAATTATACTAGGTAAGTTTAATAAAGAAACTGGCGCGAATGAGTCATTTCATGGTGAACGTTTGTACGTTGTAGCTGTTACTTATATGTTTAGATTAGTGTAAAACTGAAGCTAACCCAAATAATTTGTTTCCCGTGGTAAATTTGTGCATTTCAGTTGTTGCGTAGCTATTTAGGTTAACTTCAAGCTGAAAGTGGCCCAAAAGAGCTGTTCCACAACCCTTATTGTATGGAAAATAATTGTTTCTTAAGTTCAAACATATTTCATCTGAGCAAAAAATTAGGACATACGTGAGAGAACACAGGGCTAGCAGCAGTATAATTGCATTCGATTCCGAAGGTCATAGATTCAGTTGAATTCTTCTCTTGCTCAAGGGAAATTAAACATAACATTCTTGAAAGCTGGCACACCAGTGGAGCCTGGCCTGAGTGCATAAATTGCTTCCAAGGAATTCGTGGGTGGAACTCAGAACCTAGCATTTGTGCATGTCAAATTTGAGTCAGCCTTTGCTTTTAAATTTGATACCACTGAGAAAATGCCGATTGAGAGTCTCACACTCTTATATCGTGCCCCTTCTTTTTCTAAAAGCTAATATANAATGATGTTAACCCAAGAAGTGAACTCAGTGTGATGCACCCCAAATTTTCGGCTACTGTGACGGTTTTAGTTGTGAGTAGTGGTCAGGTCATGCCACCTTACCTTTTCAGGGTCTTAGGGTTAATGCTGCTGGGTACATCCATGTTCTAAAAACGGTTTTTAAGCCCTGGATAAATAAAGTGTTCAATGGAAGGCCATACGTTTTTCATCAAGACTCGGCACCTTCTCACAAAGTCACAATAACCAAAGATTGATCATCACAGAATTTTTATGATCTTGTGACCCCATTTTGTGTACCTCAAACTAGCCAGATTTAAATCCTGTGAACTACCACGTACGTGTGAAGCGTTGTTGAAAAGGAGTCTAATCGACATCCTCATAGCACCGTAGCTTTACTGAAGGCCGCCGTTGTCTAGGTGATGTCCGAAACGAATAAAGACCGCTTAATTTCAGCTTGTTTACGGTTTTGGACCCGCATCGAAGCAGTCATTAAAGCCAAAGGGGGCGTCAAAGAATGATATGAGAGCGAAGTATTATTTAAGATATTTGACGAAATCTGATTTAAATATACGCATTTTTTGCCCTAATATTATTGTTTATTTACCGCACTCAAAATGTCTTTAAGTATCCCTCGCACTCTGTATGTTAGGGGGCATAATTCCTAAATGATAAAACCGCGCTCGCTAAAATACCACAGCTTACAAAAATTCTATTTGAAGTTGAATCCCAGTTTTCCTGCACAAACTGTCACAAATTGATAACGGTTTCGAAGCAGCGAGTTTACTTTATATATCTTGGATCTACAGCGTTTGTGCTGCACTGATCGTAATTGATTGAGGCGACTTGTAGCTTTTATAGACACTATGACTTCTAATACGCGTAGATTATGTACACATGTTCCATTTTATTTCGGAACTCGCCCATTTTCTAGGGAAGAATGCATTTCATTTATGAGGAAGCCAAAATAAGAAGATTGTGAGAATGTTATGTTGATTTTTTTGAATAATTCCCTTCTTTTATCTCGAAGATTCCATTTCACTTTTTGAAAAGGTCAAAATACCAAATCTGTCCTCGTATTATCCTTAATTTCTGAATCAGTAAAATAATTCGAGTACATATTGTCATATTCATCTCGATTTGGCTATTAAATTGCGTGCATGAGCCATTAACTCGTCAAAATAGCTATAAATCCTCTCTCGTTGAATCATGACACCCATTAAAAGATGACATTGTGAACTTGATCACTGCAACGCGTTATTTATTTATGATGGCTGAGTATCATCTGATAACTTTAGCACTCTTTTTATTAATTATTGCCGCGCGACAAAGGTACATTTCCCAAATGCTTTTAGTACATCAACGTTGTAAAATGTCCACATTCCTTATACTTATCGCAGTTCTTAATCAGTCGTTGAAGCCATGCTTCCAACGACTAAAATTTCTTTTTATAATAATGAGAACTAAAGCAGTTCCTTCAACGACAAACACACCGTCTTAAAAATGAGAACTAAAGCAGTTCCTTCAACGACAAACACACCATTTAAAAATGGGAACTAAAGCAGTTCATTCAACGACAAACACACCATTTTAAAAATGAGAACTAAAGCAGTTCCTTTCACGACAAACACACCATCTTAAAACTGAGAACTGCAGTAATTCCTTCAACGACAAACCCATTATTTTAAAAATGAGAACTGCAGCAATTCCTTCAACGACAAACACACCATTTTAAAAATGGGAACTAAAGCAGTTCCTTCAACGACAAACACACCATATTAAAAATGAGAACTAAAGCAGTTCCTTCCATAACTGACATGTATTGTTAATGATGGAAACTAAAGCAACCGTTTTCTCTTGCAGGCGGAGTGGAGGCGAGTATGGCAGACAGCGCGCTCCACGTGGACCTGATAGAGGCGCTCCAGCTCTGGAACACCAGCTACAGAGGCCTCACCCTCATATCGGGCCCCAGACCTTTCGCTCCCGCCGTTTTCCTCCAGGGTGAGTCCCTCCGGGGAAATTTTCCAAATCCGCTGATTTTCAAGTAGTCCCGCAGTGCTTCCACTAAGGACTCTTCAAACGATCCGTCAATGTCTGAAGACTGGGTCGGCAAACGCCCAATATTGGGCGTCGAATGCTGGCTTTACTCTCTATTCTGACGTCATGTCGGAAGTTAAGGGACTGCTATCCCTTAACTTCCGACCTGACTGATAGGGTACCTGACTGGGACCTGAGTCCCATTTATGGTTTTGTGATTTTTTCTTCATTGCAATAAAGTTTCTTTTCTTTCGTTATTTTAATGCCTATTATTCACGGTAGTCAGGTTCCGAGCCAGTAATTAAAATGCCTTTAATTAAAATTCAATTTAATATAATGTTAACTCGATAGAAATAAAGTTCCTTTCCTTTGATTTTCGTGCAGGTGAAGAGCGGTTGTTGAAGTTACCAGAAGATGTGCGGCAGCGCACGTCCGCCATCTTGTCGACGTCGAGGGAGTTCACGGTGATGGCGACCATACAGCAAGAGGAGCACAACGCCGGCACCATCCTTGCTTTTTCCAAGGGCCTTCAGCGCCTTTTTGAACTGCAATCTTCGGGCAGGAAGGACGAGTTGCGGCTGCATTATGTCCACAACGGCATGATGCACGTGGAGCTCTTTCCCTACAGGCTGGCAGACCGGCGCTGGCATAAGGTAAGGGTGACAAAGCTGGCACTCAGACGCAAGTCGTTTCCGGTTGGACGGTCTGAGGTAGATGCTGAAACTGATGGTTGTGTTCCGGTCGGCCGGCGCTGAGAGGGAAATGCAGAAGACGAGTTTGTTTATGGTCTATACGACGGAAAATGAAGCAAGAATCTCTGCGGATTTAAAGGAGAATGATGTTTTTATTTTTCATGCTTTTAAAATGCGATACGATTGGTTTTTTTTGACTGGAATCATTCGCACAAGTTGGTCTGAAAATAAATTTCAACAGTGAAGTTTGGTAAAACCTTACTGAATCCTGTCGAGGAGGTGATCGAAATGCCCAAGTTTGAGAATACTATACTTATTGTAATATTTAGCAGTATTTTTTCGTGTAGTAGCAAGTAGAAATGAAAATTGCAAATTAACTTTGCTTGCACTATTTTCATAACAAAAATGAACTTTTCACTCATAACTTCAAAGAACCGTATCCGATAATTCCTAGCTTGGACATTGGCCATCTTGTAGAACAAGTTTATTCATTTCCCGATGCTTAGCTGCACCCGTTTGACCAGTCTTTATGACGCTTGTATGTTAAACAATCGTTTAACATTATGTAAAACTAACGTTCAAGTTATAGGTCATTATATATGTTAAACACCGCTCCATGAAATAGCATACATAGTCAGTTTGCTGTGAACACATTCTACAATTTAATATCTATCAACAATTTAATTTAATATCTATCAATGTGAGAATAACTCCATTTTAAATCTAAGGTGTTATTTTGTACGTAATCAGAAAAGACTATGGGCAAATCCGTATCAATGAATTGCGGCAAAACTGATCTTAGAATTTCACATAATTTGATCATTTACGCCGGTTCATGTGCCAGGATTTTTGGTGTGAAATTAATATATGAACGTTCAACACAGTTTTATGGTTGGTGAAGTGAGACTCTGGGCATGAAGAGAAAGTTTAATTCATAAATTAGAAACGAAATCCTCACCTTCTGCTTTTGGCCTCGATCATGTAACGCAATTTTATTGTTTTTTATTTTAAAGTTCTTGAATCTTCCAGTAACCCTCTTTGTCATGAAAATAATTTCAACCGAATTATAGGCCTAGTTTTCAGACATTTTCTGCAAATGTTGTCGTCCCCCTTATAAAGCGCTAGATCGGTTCCAGCTAACAACCGCTCTACAGTCGTCTGCCGCTTAGACTATAGTGAGCATCGAATAGTACGGAAAATATTTGTGTCATAGGAAGCAAGTAAAGCGTGAGTTATTAGAAAGCAAAAGAGAAGATATAGCGGCTGTTTGGTGGAATCGGTTTCAAATATGGTTTTATACGGGGACGACTGCACAACAGAGTATCCCAATTAAGTAGTTCTAACGGTTGAACTCGGGAGGACGGCCGTAGATTTATGAGTCAGAATTCTATTTTATTTTCCACCCAAAACGGTCCCGCGCGCTGGCCGGTTGTCCGTCCGAATAGATATTGCGTCTCGACGTGTAGTTTTCTCAACAGAGGTGTCCAAGAAGGACCGAGTAGTGACCGACGTGTGAGCGAGATGTTCAGCGCATGCGCGTTATAAGATTTCAATCCACACATCACCCTGGTGTACATAATAACTTTATATTGCCTGTTTCTCTGAAATCTAAAACGTAAATCTTATCAAGCGAGGAAAAATTTGAACTGTAACTTCTCTTCAAAATCAACCTGCAATAATCATATCGATCCTCATTTAATTTTCTGATAAAAGAAACGTAAACGTTACTACTTTACATCCGTACTTGCTTTTGTAACATCTACTTTTATTTTCTCTCATTAACCCCGAGCTTAAATCTACCTCCAGTAGAGACACATACTTTCGTTTTTTTCCTTTTTCATTCGTCTTGGAAGTTTTCCGATTCGCCTACTAAACCTTCGGGGTAGTTTACTCGCTGGAAATTTTGAAAGACAGATACACCGAGAAAGTTTTTTGATTTGATTTCGATTCGAATTGAGAAAGTTGAAGGCATTTAAGCACTGAATTTAAAAAATTGAAACGCATAAACGTTGTCAGTAAAAAATTAAATTTTTCACAAAATTCGTCGATGTCACTAAATGAAGATCCAATTAATTTTGGACGAGTAGTAAGCGTATATCTGCGTATAAAATACAGTGATTATACATCCATAAATTAAATTGACTAATTCTTCGAGCTTAACCTCGGGATAAGGATTTTAATATCTTTAAACTCAGGAATGCGACAGCATCAATATTTCCCTGGACAATGAACAGAAAATTTCGAATTAGAATGAGGTTCTAGTAGGCAGTAGCTGAGCTACGCGAGCGCTCTGTTTTACAACACCATGTCGCGTCTGACAGGGGCTCTGTCGTGTTAAACATCCTAAAGTATTTGACCAGAAACTTTTGAAAGTGAATATAACTAACACTCAAATTAACGCCTCCCAAGTTTCTTATGTTAATCCTACGGGGATTTTCGTTACGGCTTAATTTGAAAACCACGTCGGAATAAAGTGATTTTTTTTTAGAATTAGGGGCTGCAGAATATTTCAGACCTCTAACGCGGGCTCAATACTCACTCGTGTAGAGCTATGAGGCCACGTTTGCTGCCACACGACAGCACATGTTCGTCATGTGGTCCTCTGCTACTTTCAGCTCGGCTGCTATCCAGCTGAGTTTAATTGCTGACATTAACTTTTGCCTCTGACACACAAGTGCGTCTTCGTTGATAATGTATACGGTACAAGTGCTTCCATTCTGTAGAAAAAGTATGATGAGAAAATTTGCAATTTAAATGCAATTATTTATAAAAACGATAAATATTTTTAACGGCTTGTGAAATTGACCAGAACGACGTAATTACTTTTTCACGGCGGCAGCGAATGTTTTATTTAAAATTTGATGACTTTTGCACGTGCAGGTGGCGGTGGTGGTGTCAGGCGGCCAGATGGAAGTGTGGGTGGATTGCAGAAGGGTGTTCCGACGCCTCATTCCCCCACCCATGACAGATTTTTCAGTCCTGGAGCACGGCTTCCCGCCCTTGGAGTTTCAAAGTTCTCCTGCAGAAGACCCAGCGTACGACGATGCCACGGAGCCGTCGCGCCCCTCAGATATGCTCCGAAGTTTTAGGGGCGCCGACATCACCGCTCCTGTGACGGGCAAACCCACCATCTCCACTGGCAGTCCACCCTCCGACTTCGAGGACGAGCCCATATCCCTGTACTTGGGACAGCGCAACTCTAAGCACTTTTTATTTAAGGTGAGGCCTCGCGTACTTTGGGCGATTCCTAAGATGGTAATTTGTGATAACATTGTATGATTGATCTTTGTTCGCCTTATCTCTGATGTGTTAGAAATAGATTGTTCCCTGTTTCGGACAGGAATGACCCGAATGTTTCTTTAAATATGGCTAATGGTACACAGACGAGCCTCTCACGGACAGGTCGCGCAATTACGGATATGGGAGGCAACGGATGACATCTGCCTGGCCAAATCTATATTCCATTGACCAGAATCTCCGGCACGAAACATAGTACTGAATCATCGCATGCGTAATATTCACGTGAGCGGATAGTCTCTCATTCGAATTACTCCGTGGAAGATCAGTTCGACTGTACATGTACGTCACCTTTTGAGTGCTAGAGAGACGCTTCATTCTCAGTTCAATTTTTGTTTGTTATCATTTTCTACTTACCTGTTCTCAGCTAGAGAACTAATGGAACTCTCCTGCCACATCACACAAAGGAACATTGGGTGTCTGCAGCACACTAACCGAACACTCTAATGATCGATGTTAACCATTGGTGCTGTACACACTCTAAGTAAGCAATGTGATTAAATTTCAAAAGAACTTGGAGCGCTACTTCATAAGTACATGACTTGACAGTTAACGGAATATCAGCCTTATATTTTGTCTCCTAAAGTCCTGGTCACATTCTGATAGGATGGGACAGCTGGAGTCAGATCTGATGAGCATGTGTGATATGGTGCACATAAGATCCCACCTGAGCTGGATTTGATATCTCATTTAGGATGCACATGAGATTTCACCTGAGGTGGATATGATATCTCATCTAGGGTGCACATGAGATCGCACTTGAGGGGGATATGAGATCGCACCTAGGGTGCACATGAGATCGCACCTAGGATGCACATGAGATCTCACTTGAGGTGGACGTGAGATCGTACCTAGGGGGCACATGAGATCTCACCTAGGGTGCACATGAGATCGCACCTAGGGTGCACGTAGGATCGCATCTAGGGTGCACATGTGATCGCAACTACCTTACCTTATCGTAGATACCTTAGAGATGTTTGGGCCTTCACGCCCGGGCTGCACTTGGGTGCCGCCGTATTGTGTGCATGGTGTGCCTTCGCATATCCGCGAGATGTTGAATGAGGCCGTTTCTCTCCGCCGTCTGATGATAGTGAAGCAAGGGAGGCCTATCTGTGCGCAGCCTTATGGTCTCGTTTTTGAAGTCTGGTACTAATCCACGAGTCGTTACCTAGGGTGCACATGTGATCGCACCTAGGGTACACATGTGATCGCATCTAGGGTGTACATGTGATCGCACCTAGGGTACACATGTGATCGCACCTAGGGTGCACAACAAAGCGCTAGTTTGTGAGTTTGTTGTAGTGTGAATTGCACAGAAACAGTGGAGTCCATTTCTTGCGAAATGATTGCATTATTGAATACTTCTTTTAAAAATATATGTCTTTGATCCTGAAGAGTGACAGTGAAAAATATTCGCTAAAACACCAGCCCATTATGCTAAATGGTGGTACATGAAAGATCTTTAATGAAACTGTTACTCGAAATAGTGAAAAATTATAGAACGAAAGATCTTGTGTTATGTCTTTCTGTCTGTGGCGCCAAACAATGGAATGGTTATATGTGTAGTTCAAGATTGGAGGGGTGAGGGGAGCACCTCAAGTCTTAGAGAGGGGGGAGGAGAGAGGGGAGAATGGGGAAAGGGGGAGTGGCATCGGTAAAAGATGAAAAATACTAAAAGGGTTTATAAACTGAAATTCACTTTGCGCCTCGTTTCTCAGTCATCAGGAGTTCATGCAAAATTCAGTCAACGCAGCAATTTGTGCGGAAAATGATCGCTCTATGCTATGACTCAGCGACTCATTTAATTCTGGGCCAATTTTATTCTGTGATTAATGATTAATACACTCACTTTATATTCCGATCCAATCGTACACTTTATGTACATAACCATCGGTTGCGCTAAGCCAAAGCCATGAAAGTCTTTCATGTAAAGCGTCGAATTTCCTGGAACATTTGGCTTGTTGATTCTGTGGCACAGAGCTTAGACCGCTTCGTTTGGACAATTCCAGCTCATAGCACGGCTTTGAAAAGCAATGCGCTTATTCATTGAAGGTATTAAGAACATCCTGTTTAAAAAGAAAATATACTATTAGCTGAGAAACAACACTACAAATATCCAATGATTTAAGACGGTAACAAGCTTTCAGGATCCGCCACGAGAGAGACTCCAGGAGCCGGCCTCCCCGCGAGTCTGTTTGGATTGGCATGACCAAGCCATCAATTTTATGCATTTAGATCGCGTCAATAGTGAGCTTATATCGTTAGGGCGCGGTGCCGTGTTTGCACAGCCTGCGGTCGCTGCGCTGTATTAGATGACGCTTAATACAAGGTTATGGAGATTAACCGTTCACGCAGGTCGTTGGCACGTCGTTCCGGCGGACATACGCAGTACTCTATGCATCCAATGTGCACGCAGCCCACGGTGGCTGACGAAGCACGATTTCAGGCGTGCAGTCTGTCTAAACGCTGACAACTGCCGATGGCCTTCACGCGCTGTTGTGGGTAGCTTTCAACTCTATTTGAATTTGAATAGCATTTTAAAACTTTACTTTACCAACGATGGTCACCCATTACCTAGAGTTTCAGGTCTTGTTAACAAATTTAGGACAAAAGCTTTTACGGAGCATATGCAGAGTCACTTAGAAAATTTCCAGTAAAAATAGGAAAAATCTAACAAAAATGTCTTATTAACAGCAACTGAGCCCCTACAATCTACTCTATAATAGACAGTAATCCAAGTAATCGATGGTGAATATTACGTCCTGTAGAGGTACGTGCCTACCTCTACGCATTTCAAAAAGTCCCATTTTTCTGCCTCTTCTTGCTCAAGAGAATAATTATTTATCGACGCGCGTTCGGAAAAAAAACATCCTTGTCCTTTACCTACTATATGATCTCTCCTGTATTTTGCACCTCAGTTAACCCTTGACCCTCACATGGACTCAATGGAGCCTTGCCATCGCGGGGGGAGGGTGTGCTGATGAGGGGTTGGGCATGCGATCCCTACCTGTTTACGGCCCCTCGTGCGGCGCTGGGTACCTCGGCTCTACAGTGCCGGCTGAGGCTTGCTTTCTTTTTGTCTACTATTTCTGACTAAAGAAAGTATCAATGAATTAAAGTCGGGCCAAATTAACCTTTCCGATCTGTGACTATTTAAAATTCGACTAAAATATATCGTTAACAAGTGCAAAGGCTTTTTTCTTTGTGCATTCGCCGTGAAAAAATACTCCGTTTTGATCAGTTATTGCTTCTGATATCTATTTTTTTCAGTGCTGGAAAAGTTGAGCACATTCTGTTTTTACGCAGTGAGTCATCGTTATTGATAGTATGAGATATATCAGTATTTTAATTATAACCTTATAGATACATAATCCCGTACGGGGGCATAGGATAGGAGTAGAATTAGGTTAGTTAGGTTTGTCTATCCTATGCTATGGGGACTGGCGACCCCCGGGGAAGCACTGTTAGGTCACCTCAGCTACAGATAGGCCTTCGGGATTTCTATCTTTATTGCCCTCTTTGTTTTACTCAATTTTCATACATTTTTTTATATCTCTTCTTTGCCTTTTTTCCTCTTCCTTCTTAACTTGCTGTTTCTCTGCATAAGGAATCCGGTGTGGGAACACACCTGTGCATAGATTCCACGTTATCAACCGTTTAAACTGAATGGTCTCTTCTTCTCTTCGTTTTCTCAAGAGTACATTTCACGTGGATAGGGAGCTTTAAAGTGACTAGTAATCATTTAATCAACTATAGATGCATCAATACGATTTATTTATGATTTTTATGAAATTTTAGACCCTTAGAAGGTTTTTAAGAATAACTCTTACCTGAGATACGCAAAGTCGATTCTTTCCTTATGAAATTCAAAATTTGTACAGTTTTCACCAGAAACTGCCTGTCATGGCAAATGAAACTTTTTTGTTGTTTCAAAGTTCATGAGAAATTTTCTGCCGAAGCTCATGCATTTATTTCATTAGATATAATCATCAGAGGTAAAAAAATGAAGTAAGTCATTTACAATACCTAATAAAGGAATCACTTATAATTTTAGCAAGATCATGAGTTACTTTGGTGAGCTTTTTCTTCACAAGGAAAATATGAATGAGCTGTTTTATAACCGAGGAAACCAATTTCGCGTGAAGCTGAACTCTGGCATCTGTCCAGCTTTCTTCACGCTCGCCGAACAAAAAGAAGCAAGAAAGCAGGAAGTTTATTCTTTTAAAGCCTAGGATAATCTTGTACCAAGACTGGATCTACTTTTTGGAAGAGCTAACTGCAGTCTTGTGTATGTTTGTGCCATGACTCCAGCTTACTTTGTTCAACAGATTAGTTGCGTATTTTAGCGTGTGTATTGAGGCTGCACCGAGCATTGCAGGAAAGACCAGCAGCAATTTAGTGCATATCAGCGATAAGACTTGAAACCTTTTTGTGCAGAATGCTAGCATGCTGTATGAAGCGCTCGAATGTTGCGCTAATGGTTCTTTTATGGTTAGAACGATGGCACGTTCGACTTTTGCTCTACTTTATGGTGTTTTTCGTACATGTCATTAAGGGTGCGTCGAAGGACGTTTTTTATTATTCGAGATGCGATTTGGAAATGGGGACTTTTAAAAAGTCTGTCCAGCTTCGCTAGCCAAGTTACGAGAGTCCTGTGGGTCCTAATTAGGTCTTTCCGTCGGTCGTCATTACAGCATCATTATTACCACTATTATTATGGTTAATGTTGATACTAATATAATTTAGGTTAATATTAACATTACTGCTGCCAACTACACAGAGGTTCCGGGGCATTTTGTAGTCTTCCTTTTAGTGTCTTTGGAGATGACTTTGTTATAGCAGCAGAAACCTGTTTTTGAAATGTTTATGGTTATATAAAATTGTGAAAAATTAATTGATGTTAATGTTTACTGTACTGTGGCCAACTGTACAGAGTGTCCTGTTCATGGTACAGCCTTCATTCGAGTGCCATTGAATAGGAATAATTTTTCTGAGTGGCAGAAGTCCATTTTCATAAAAATTTCGGTGTATAGAGAAACTTAAATTGTAAGATATTCAAACCGTTCCGGTTTCATACAGTCTACGGAAATTTGGTTCCCATTTTCACACCTCTCAAGCACGTTGCATTGTGTCAACTGACCGAAACGAACCTTTTCCTAACCTAGCCTTAACTTTCCTAACGTAACGTAACCCTAACCTAACCTTAACTTAACCCTAACCTAACCGTGTTATAACCCTAACGTGACCGGGAAGAATCACAGGAACGAGAGACAGGTTTTACAATAACAACTAATTTTTCATCATGTTATTATAAACATCCAAAAAATAGATTTCTACCACTCGGGGAAAAATCCTATCCAATGGCACTAAAAGAAGGCTGTGCGATGCAAAGGATGCTCTGTGCAGCTCACCGCAGTAGGGTAAATATACACCTTAGTTTATATTGTGCAACCAGTCTAAGACTTCTGCACTTACTCACGGTTGCGTTAATGTTGCGTTAATGTTGCGTTAATGTTGCGTTAATG
>VOMN01082279.1:0-19305 GCA_014899125.1 Orchestia grillus | reverse complement strand
ACTACACGGCAGGACTACACGGCAGGACGACACGGCAGGAGGCCTCTCGCCTCCGCCTGGGGCGCGACACCGAGAATCTGAGGCCAAAAACCGTCGCCAGGCTCGGCCGTGGGAGCGGCGGCGGCTGCGGGCGCGGCCAGGCAAGAACTCGAAATAACTAAGTCGCCCAAAAAACTCGAGTAATATGAACACCTCGCGCGGGATCCCCAGAACTCCGGGCTCGAAAAACGGGGGCGCTGTGGCGCTGCGTGTGCCGATGTGGGGGCGGCGGTCGGGGTGTTGGTGTGGGGGGCCACGTGGGGGTCTTTTGGGACTCTGACTCGAGGTATGATCTCAGTATCAGGGGCTTACCTCAGTATCAGGGGACTATCTCAGTATCAGGGGACTATCTCAGTATCAGGGATCTATCTCAGTATAAGAGGACTATCTCAGTATCAGGGATCGATCTCAGTATCAGAGGACTATCTCAGTATCAGGGGACTATCTCAGTATCAGGGGACTATCTCAGTATAAGGGGACTATCTCAGTTTCAGGACACTATCTCAGGATCAGGAGTTTTATCATATCCAAGTATCAGGGTCTATCTCAGAATTAAGGGTCTATCTCAGTATAAGCGATCTATCTCAGTATCAGGAGTCTATCGCAGTATTAGGCGCCTATTACAGTATCAGGGATCTATCTCAGTATCAGGGGTCTATCTCAGTATAAGAGATCTATCTCAGTATAAGAAATCTATCTCGGTATCAGGGATCTATCTGAGTATCAAGGATCTATCTCAGCATCACGGGTCTATCATAGTATAAGGAGTCTATGTCACAGGCAGAGCTCTATCTTTCGAACCAATACCAAATCATGTAAATAAATAATTTTTCGAAAGCACTTTGCAAATTTTGACTCAATGCTAACTGAAGCTCCGTAAGTTTTAGCAGGGGCCGACGTATTTTGTCCACCTACTTCTTTCTCTGAACATATTTGTCCTACGGACGTCGTGATTCGACTGTTTGGGCCCTGCAAATTGAATAGGAAAAAGTACACCGCAGATTGAAGAGCGAGCACAAATGAATTGGTGGTTGTGTGCAGTGCATTCGTGGTCGAATTTACTCGTAATACTTGGGGGCTCAACGCGTTCAAATCTCCACACAGTTCGTTCATGAGGTTGCACTGCTGTACTTGAGGTACCTGCAGAGCGAAGTATCTGTCTCGGACCCGACAATTTTCGCTGCTAACACAACGGAAGGAAATCATGCGGCAACGACAGACACATCCTATATGACATGAATAATACATATATAACTCTGAATCAGTCGATTTCTTTGAGTAAGCGATAATTTCCGCCTCACCTGCGCGACTCCGCTCGTGACCCTAGCGGCGATGTCATTAGAGAGGTCGGCGGGAGGATGGCATCATTATTAGGCATGGCTTTGAAAATCAGGAGCTTTCCGTCGCTCCTTCAAGGTAACGAGACCCTCAACTGGCGTCATTTACGGGCGGACTCGGTTCGTTAACTCAAATTAGACCCTTAGCTTTGTAGTGTCTTGATTCAGTGCATCGACACGCGCACGCACAGCCGACCGGCAATGATAGAGCGTCGCAATTTTATCAGGTCGACAAAATCGGTCACGAGTTCAGCGCGTATTTTTCCGTTTGAGAGCTTACGTGTACATCTTTGTAATCGTGCGATGAATCAAAGGAGGACTATAGCAATACTATGTAAAGGTTCCCTCGTGTAACGTAACGCAGTTACAAAAGCTTTATCTGCTCTGTGAACTTCATTAGTTTTCTTCTACGATATCGAGACCCATGAAAATGCACGACATCGACATTACATGAAGTGAAGCACTCTAGTAATTCCAGCCATGTATATAAATGGACGATCTATTCATGTAAGCCAAGTAAGCATGGATATTCTAGTCATACTTGCCAAGTACGTTGGGATATTCCAGTCGTTCTAGTCAAGTATGAATGGTCATTCTAGTCATTCTAGCCAATTTTGGGTGGACATTCTTGTCAATGTAGTCAAGCACAAACAAACATTCGACGCAGTTCAGTCAGGCATGAATGGACGTTCTAGAAATTTTGGTTAAATGTGAATGTATAATCCAGCACAGAAATACAAGTCATTCTAATCAAGTATTCTAGCCAAGCGTGAAAAAACGGCACTTGATACTTTTTGCAGCGTTAAGTTAGCCTAATGCGAATTATGTTTCTCCTTTAATTCAAAACGGAAGTCATTATTTTTTTTACATAGCTTCGAACGAAAAAATGAAATTCAGCGGCCGCTTTGTATGGAAAATACCGCGAGTGGATAAAAAATAATATCCCTGCTGTAAAGCGTGTTCATGGGATCCTCGCTATTACCTTGAAAGACAGTTTCACAGGCCGTCAAAATTGATTTTATTATCGAGCATTAAAACTGCCATTTCTCTTGGTGTAGTGTCCTACAAACTAGAACCACACGTGGCCTCAGACTCGCAGTCCTCGAGAGGCGCGTTGGCGTCAGAACCAAGAGCTAATGGTAATATTAACACTTAGCAAAATTGCAGTTAATGTAGCTGAAAGTACTAAAATACCACATGGAGCACATGGTCGTCATGTGCAAGCGAACATGTTTGTGTACAGAGACTCATTGAGAGTCCTATATGTATATATAGAGTCACATATATAGCGGCTCACTGAGAGACACGTTTATAAAAAGATGAACAAATTAAATGGTTAAGCTGTTCCTCAAAACCAGATGTCAAACATGCAAAATCAGGTATGGTAAATCAATATAATTTGACCATCAACGTATCCTTTTCACCCAATATATCTGTAGTAATTCAGTGTGGAATAAAACTGCGTCTATACTAAATATATCCAAAACTTCACACGTACTCAAGAGATAAATTTGTAAAATTTCTATGAAGAGGGGCTCAAACATTCATGCCGACTGATGTTTCGTGAAGTTCAGCATGAAGTTCAGATGGTTCAAATGGGACACGTTTCCAATGTGTCACTCGACTGACGCAACATCGCGCCTCTAACCAAGCCCAGTTCTTCAGCACACAGCGACGGCAAAGTGCCACCATAGCAACAGCAATTCACAACACCGGCTTCTTTTCCTAGCCGCACCTACAGACCCTGTAGGTGCGTTTATACACAGCCACATACACAATTGTTTTCTGAGGCACTCTGCTGCTGGTGTAATCTGCGGATTGTGCGCTGCTCCGTATAACTCTGCAGGATTTTTCCCTCTCCCAGAATAATACGAAGGTGCGCTAATTTGCGCGCGATGTTTCAACGTATTTTGGCATCCTGAATACGGGATCAGAGAAGGCTCCTCCCACTCGTAGATTAACAGCGATTTTCCCGCCTAATTAATTCCTGATATTTTTCAGCTTTCTCTTGCGAGTGGGCAGCGAGTCTTGCTGCTCCAGCGAGCCCTAGCATTGCAGAGCTGGAATCAAAGGGCTTCCAGCTGCCACAGCTGGCTGTATCTGTGGGGCAGTTCTCGGCAATGCACGGATGCATGTATTGCTCTGTGTGATGCCTCAGTTGCTGCATTCGTACGCTTTTCCTATTACTCCATTATCGCCTGCAATGCTACTTTGGTGATAATGTGATAAAATTCGTTTCACTAAACACAATCTAACATCTTCACAATTTTGCATTTTTGTTTTATCTGTTTTAAATTTTTCTAAATCCTAATTCTCAATTCTGAAATTCAATTATTTATTTTAATTAATTCGAGGATTGTTAAACATTTATTGACTATAGGTAAAAAATGCCTCAAAAACGGTATGTATGTATGCTAGATACCTAAAAATCCGCGCAGTTTAATAAAAAATTAATTTTACTGAGTTATCCCATTGAGATTACTGTGCTTTAATAGATAAATGAAGGAGCATTACAGTGAACGGTCAATGTCCGGTCCGACTCCACTACAATGTACCTCATATCAATAATGTTCTTCATACATCATTCTGAGAGCTTGCAATCCTCAGTTACCCAAGTCACATATTTTACGTACATATATAATTCTTAACATCCACTAGGGATATAGGTTTTTGTATTATACCATGTTGGCAGCCCGTGCCGAGGTGGATCACGGCAAACAAGTTAAATTAACACAAATCTCAAGCCCTCTGTGGGGTTTGGAAAAAAGTTCGGTCAAAACAAGAACAAGGACAATCATACGCCGGGTGAAATCTTGGTGGCTGCTCCCGTAAACGATTACGAGTCAAGCAAACGAAAAATCAGGCAAATATTTCAGACTTTTGTGTTTCACTTATTTATTACATCGCTTGAGCTGTTCGGTCACCATGAATGATCAGATCATGACCCTACAGACGACGAGAGAGTCACACACTCCTCGGTGCCACACACCTACAAATATTTATAGCTGTACACTCCCATGTTGAGCGCTATCATTGCCGTATCAATAATTATTCATCAGGTCCACCGTGGTAATATAAGAAGCCTTAGAACATGAAGTTAATGGACAACCATGAAGGAAAATGTAGAAATCAAGCGATGTTTTGTTTCCCATGTTCTTTTACTCGACCTCTATACGTCAGGGCCCTCACCCATGTGCATGCCACGTTCAACTGACGCATTTTCCCTAAAAATTTTACACCCTGCGGAGGTAAATTTGCGTTTCAAATACGCGGCCGGCATCGCTTCGCCTACGAAATTTTTCGGCTCCAGCCTTTCTTTTCCTTTTCTTTGTTTAATTCAATTTCCGAGCAGCGAAGCGTCTCAGATTTTCTAATATGGAAGATTCGCTGCATTTTTGTGATTGCAATGAAATCGCTAGGATTGCAACGCCATCAATCATCAGAGAAAGTGGTTCTCATGCAAGGATGGTTTGTTTAGCGGGATTGAAATCTGACCAGACTTTGAACTTACGTGCAAGCAGGTTGTTGACGTCACACACCTACAAGCGTGTTGATAACAGTTCGTACCTGCAACATGTCTATGATGAGACGGACCTGCACGTATGTTGATGATGTTACTTACTTGCAACGTGTTGATGATGTTACGTACTTGTAAGCCTATTGGTGACGTCACGTACCTTCAAGCATGAAGCTAGCGTCATTTACCCTCAAGCGTGACAATGACGTCACTAACCAGCGAGAGTGACGATGACGTCACTAACCAGCGAGGGTGACGATGACGTAACTAACCAGCGAGGGTGACGATGACGTCACTAACTAGCGAGGGGGATGATGACGTCACTAACCAGCGAGGGTGATGATGACGTCACTAACCAGCGAGGGTGACGATGACGTCACTAACCAGCGAGGGTAACGATGACGTAAGCAGAGCCGAGGAGGTTGGTCGCCTCACAGCGGTAGCGGCCGAAGTCCGCCAGCTCCACCGCCCTGAACACCAGCTGCGAGTGCCCCACTCCACCGCCCACTCCGTTGCCCCACTGATCCACTGGTGTGCCGCCTGCGGGGATTACGAGAGGTGGGTGGTAACAATAGGTGGGACGGTGACAAGAGGTGGGTAGTGACAATAGGTGGAATGGCGACAGCAGGTGAATGGTAACAATAGGTGGGACGGTGACAAGAGGTGGGTGGCAACATCAGGGTGGGGGAAAACCATTTGTCGCACTGTAAAAGTAGATGGGATGGTGACAGGTGTACCACCTAGCGTTGTATGATGGTGACAGGTGTACCACCTAGCGTTGTGGGATGGTGACAGGTGTACCACCTAGCGTTGTGGGATGGTGACAAGTGTACCACCTAGCGTTGTGGGATGACAGCAGACATCGCAAGGTTAACAATGTATTCTCGTACGAAAATTCTGAAATGAGTGAGTTTGGAGATGCGATACGTTGCAAAATTAACGGTGTCTGGGATGTCTGGGACGATGTCTGGGAAGTAAAGAGCGTGCTACCACAGTTACGATGCCTGGCTAGTAAAGAGCGTGCTACCACAGTTTACTGATAATCGCTCTGTCAGCAACTGAGTGGGTGTGGGCAACTGATCGGGTGTGGACGAGGTGTCCCAAAGAACCAACACCGCACTTTAATTTTTCATCCAGTTTTGTTTAAAAATACCGTGTAATTTGTTTTTAGTTTATACATGTCACGAATAGCATAAAAATATTTATTCGTATATATTCAATTATACTATTCTTACAAATTCATCGTGATGAAGTATGCTGTGATGATGTTTTTTTGCAGCTCCCTATACGTGCAAAATTAATTCCCGCGCACATATACATACTTTGTACATGTTGTATATGTTGAAGTTATATATGTTGAAGTTTTATATGTTGAAGTTGTATGTGTTGAAATTGTATAAGTTGAAGTCGCATATGTTGAAGTGGTATAAGTTGAAGTTGTGTATGTTGAATATCGAGGGAATTGGAACGCTCATCATATGTACCAGGTTTTGGTCGTTAAATGTAAAGTAAGATAAGAGATCACAAGAGAACAACAAAATGCACAATTTAAGGCTAAATGAGATATAATTTGTTTTGAAAACATCCCAAAACCTTGAAAATACTCACAGTCAAATGATACCCATAAAAGTACAAGAAATTATAAAAATGAGAACACAGCGCAAAAGGTCGCAACCAAACTTGAGAAGCTCCACAGTTAAGAGTGTCCAAAATTACAAGTCAAATTTAGAAAATTACAAGTCAAATTTAGAAAATTACAAGTTAAATCTAGAAAAAAAGTCAAATTTAGAAAATTACAAGTAAAATTTAAAAAATCGGAAGCCAAATTGAAATATTTGCAAGTCAAATTTAGAAAATTGCAAGTCAAATGCAGAAAATAACGAGTCAAATTTAGCAATGCTCACTGTGCAGTGGAGTGCCGTCCTCTCGGGTCCAGAGGACCTGTGCCCTCGGCCAGCTACTGACGTGGCAGGAGAGCTGTGCCCTTTGGCCCTGCTCCACCCACACCACACCTCCCCCTGCAGGAGCTCCACCNCTGCCAACTCCCTCCCCCCCGTCGCCCCTGCCTCCAGACGCGTCTTGGCCGGCGGTGCTCACGAGCGGTGCATCTGGGGAAAAAACACAACCCAGAGAATAAAACTTTCCCTATCATGTCACTCGTCAAAATTTTGCTCCTGATCCTAATAGGCATGGTCTCGATGCGTAAGACGCCATAAAGCTTCAAGGTCCATTCAGTACATCATACTCATTCTATACTCCCCTCTCCCCCACTACAGCATACTGCACTGAATGTGCAGTATAGTTTCGTTGGACAGTACTAAATGCACTGTTTAATACAATTTACTGAAATGCATTCAGTAGAGTTTATTGAAGTGAGTTCAGTACAGTTTCCGGTACTGAACGCACCCGCCCAACCGCATCAGAGAATTGAAATCTTGAAATCATCAAATCGAAGGTGAAAGAGCAGTTGCACAAGGCAGAGATGTCGAGGTAAACCGTGCTGTGCATTAGATGCTTGAAAGACCTCAAATAACACATGCAGCTGCCATTCCCGGGATGTTGCCCTCTCTCAGAGCATGCCTTGAATTCACTCGCTCGTGAGGAGCCGTAGCGGAGACACGGGTCAAGGTCCTGCTGCGAGCCGTTCCTGGTGCGGAGGGTTTCGTC
Organism: Orchestia grillus; assembly: GCA_014899125.1. Taxonomy (NCBI): domain Eukaryota; kingdom Metazoa; phylum Arthropoda; class Malacostraca; order Amphipoda; family Talitridae; genus Orchestia; species Orchestia grillus. Next base: position 11,745 of record VOMN01082279.1, on the reverse strand, counting down.
ATCAGGTCTAAAACAGCAGTAGTGTACGCTCAATAACAGCAGTAATGCACGCTCAACAACAGCAATAGTGCACGCTCAATAACAGCAGTAGTGCACGCTCAATAACAGCAGTAGTGCACGCTCACTACGCTGCAGTGTGTCAGGGTACAACTGGGCACAATGGGGGGACGAGAGAGAGCCAAGTGGCCCTTGTTGGGGGTGAGCCGCCTTCCTTGAGGGCAGGAGGGAGCGAACGACGAGCGGTGTCAGTAGGAGACCTGTTGTTAAGTTTGCTAATTTTTCATCAGACAGTAATTGTAATTTCTTAGATGGAGGCAAATTCTTCCGTGCTCGCCTCATGCGTGATAGTGGTATGTCATGTGGGTTGTATATTCACCGAAATAACTATCGAAATTGTCCCGATATTCCCGAGGCAAGATTTAAAAATTTTCCAATGAAGTTATTTTTGGTAGGAGTTGAATACAAGTAATCACTTTGAATGATGAATCATTACTTTAATCTTTATCTCTTTGCGCATTCGATTGCATGATCTGGTGCCCTGGAGACAGCACAGGAGCTTCATTGTTGTCCTCGTTAACTGAAACGTTTGAGCAACTCCGAACAGGCATCAAAAGCAGTTATTGTTGCATTGAGCGAAAGTAACATTTCGCAGCATTCCTAAATTTTAAAATTTTCAGACTTTGTAAGACATTTCCAAACTTGAACTCATCAGCCTCTCACCGGAATCACATTTCCACCGATAAATAGCCCCACTTTTCTTGCAGGAATCTTGCACGCATCTTTACTTGGCGCTCAACCAACTTTTAAGTCACGTCTTGATATCAAAAGTCCAGAGAATTTCATTGCACTCTGATACGCGAGAATAAACATCAGCGGATGAGATCATTGATCCCTGTAGCGGATCTTTGTTTTGGGGCCGCATGAGCGCTGGATCAGAGACCGGGACGGTTAGATCCATCATAGTCGAGCTAATCCGTCATTGGAGAGACGCTCGATCAGTCAGTTGCGCCCTCCATCGTTCACGCCCAGCCTCGCGAGGCTGAAAATGACATGTGTCCTCTAATCCTGAAGCGATCGTTGTTCTCGCGTGAATACGCTGCTGAATTACAGGCAAAGTAGAGTGTGTAACATTTGGCTCGAGGGTCATTTTCGCGAGGACTTTGAATAAAATGAACACTTTACTTGAATAGCCTACTAATTTAACAGTAGACTCGAGCGCTAACTAAATCAAGTCATAATTTAACTTGAAGATTTCGGGGAGTGAAATGAAAGTACAAGTAGCAGCTCGGCGTATTCATTTTTTTAAAGCGCTTTTCTTCAATGTAGAACTTTTGATGGTCTAGAATAGCCATGAAAAGTCATACGTAGTTGAGTAATTTGTGCGCTAGATTGTCAAATACATGCCTCACAGACATACCTCACAAACACATCCCTCACATACCTCATGTGTTCCATGTGTTCTATCCATCCCTAATGAGTTCCATCCCTCATGTAGTCTACCCATACGTAATGTGTTCCATCCCTCATGTGTTCTACCCGTACTTAATGTGATCCATCCCTCACATGCCTCCCTCACATCCCTCACACCACACATACCTCACAAACACATACATCACGCGTTTAGCACGAGTTTCAATGACTTCTTTATGCAAATTTCAAGGGAGTCGCTTTGTGCTCTTTGGTAGAAATGCGAACGAGCTTAGCCTGTTCAACGAATTCCCAAAGAATGCATTTTACATATGTTACGAAACTTGTGAATGGAACCTGGGTACTGTGTTTGAGACCATTTTCTATCAAAAAATACAATCCTGAAATATTTTTCTTTTTTACGCCTTTGAACATTTTCACCGTAAACACAGACTTTGCTGTTCTAGGGGTGACATTTGATAAAAGCTGAAATGTGCTCTTGTAATGTCTCGGCGACACACATTCGTGCAAATATAGAGGACCGACTTGGTCACCAAGACAATATCGCATGGCAAAATAGCGCAATAATGTACCGAGCTGCGGTGTTGATTCTCGCTTCTCTCTCCCATCTGCAACAACAATCGATGCCGTAAAGCTTCATTCTAAAAAAACAGGACGAGATAAATATTACGGTAAAACAATCGGCCGTCTCTCCTAAAAGGCAACGTGGATCGAACAAAGCGACCGCCTCGGGCGAAGAGCTTTTGATGTTGGTCGAGATACTCAGACAACTCGAGACCTTCCAAGTGCTAGCATCCCGAGACTTAGGACTCAAGTCTAGCGTAAATTTAAGTAGGAATTTGAGTGCTTTATGTAGGACAGGAAGTCAGATCGTCAGTGTACTCCTGTACTGGAGTGAACTGCTGTGTTTTTGTAGTTTGGTTATCAGGTGTTCTGTAAAAGTAAGAGACTTCTGAAGAATCTCACCAAGTCATATGCAGTTTCGAGTGGGAACGAAGTACAGCGAGAACTAGTTAAGGCAGCTGAAAAACCTCGGATTTCTTCCAGACTGTCTCATAGCGATTACGACTTGCTTGAGCACTGCAAAGCGTTCGAATAATACCAATACGAGTAATTTAGTGCATTGATATAATTTATCCTAATGTCAAGAAGTAAGCAAACTCGAATGCATCAATTCGTTACATTGAATGCTCAAAACAGCGACATAATCCCTGAATTTGGTCCTTACATATGATAAATGTTGGATCGTACCGTCGTACCCTGTGCGCTGTGTTCACCATGAGTAGTACTGGTAGTAACAGCTATTTTCTAGTACTACTACTACTACTACTATTACTACTTGCGGTGAACACAGCGTACAGGGTACGACGGTACGAACCAACATTCGCAACGCTACTCATGTATGTCAGGGCGCTGACGTGGTGCCACGTCTGGCGCACGGCTGCCAGATTTGGCAACGTTAGGAACGTAACGTCACAAGCGTGGTCGACCACCAGAAATTAACTTCACTGTAAGCCTACTGCTGACGTCACGTCTTCATTTGGAATCCATTTATTTTGTTCCATCATCCATTCGGCATTATTTTATACAAATCGTAGTCGACGGCTTCCACATTTTACCTTTTAATTTGAGCCCATAATGACATTGTTCTTACCAGATTGAAAAAATGGTATTATTCGACAGACAGTTGATACCTTCGATAATGATAAATTTTTATTTCTTTTGCACATAAAAACCTAACGAATTTAAGTAGATTTCCCATCGATTGACTCGAGTTTTTAATAATTAACTAACTCTTCCAACACGGCAGTAGTTTTTGTTTTTTTCTTTATTTTAATCTTCTCGTTCAGCTCGAGAAATTTAACAGCTCGCTTCAAACTTGTCGCAGGCAATCGGAAATTATTCCTTCGTTTTTCGTTTAAACTCGAGGCTTTGGAACTTCTAATAAAGCTCGAGGAGAGGAGACGAAGTCAGAAAAGGGTACAAAATTTTCGCGAAATTGGCCTGATTTTCAGGGACAAGTTCGCTGAAGCCACTCGCTCCCCCACCTCGAGGGGTTGCGTGGTGGGGGGAGGAGGCTCAGCCCTTCCACAGCGGGGGTGCCCGGCCTCTGGCTCCTGAGACCCCCGCTTAGCAAACTGCAAATACTATGTATGTACATGCGAATAGATGATTGGCCATGACTGACCTTTGGATTAGAAATATACGAGTTTATTGAGTAAGAATAATTTTAAAAAACGGTAGAAGAGCTCGTATTTTGTGAGCTTGATAGCAATGAAAAAAATGGCGAATTTTCTTCTGATTTTATACTCCTACTATTTGATTCGTTTATGTACGAAAATTTGCTGCTGCACTGTATTTTCGTACAGTCAAGTCTGTTTTTTTTTCGGATGGAGCCCGTGATGTACGCAAATTTATCAACATCTGCTGGAACTCAGCACGCATAAATGGTCTCAACATCTGCTTGAGTCCAAAACTCAACAAACGAAGTGACAAGTACACGTATGTATGCGTGCTAAATAATTGAAGCTCTTGGCCTAATGAGCATAGAAGATGGAACCCATGGAAAATGATAGAGTTAAATGATCTGGAAATGGACCACATAACAGATAAAATTAACAATCCTAATCATACGCTGATGGGAAAATTAGTCTATCGTCGCATGGCCCGCCTCCAGCGTGGTCAACAGAATAAACGAGTTCTTTGCACAACCACAATAAAAGTGGCTTCACTCAGCCCGGGGTTGTTCTACACATAAATACTCTTCCAATTACCAAAACTCCATCCACTCACCGTAGAAAACCAGAAAAAAATGTTCTGGTACCAGGAAAACATGTTCTGGTCCCAGAAAAACTTATTCTGCTACCAGAAAACACGTTCTGGAACCAGGAAAACACGTTCAGTATACACGTTACACAAGAACTTGGCGTTAGCTGATGTTTTCCCAAGGCAACTTAAGAAGCTCTGCCCTTTACAACGCAGTACAACTTTCTGAAAGTTCTCCACGCCAAGTATGCACAAGACGCAACAGAGAACAGCTTGCACAGCGTTCGCAGTACTTCATTCAGCACCTTGTGCACCAAGCCTCGAACTGCGTTCGCAGTACTTTATTTGGAACCTTGTGAACCAAGCCTCGAACTGCGTTCGCAGTACTCCATTCGGAATCTCGTGCACCAAGCCTCGAACCCTGCGACCCAAACTCGTCGGCGTAACCAGACCAGGAAGCTCTCGTCCCTTTGTGCCCCGCGGCGGCGTCCCGCACAGCGTGCCTAAGAGCGCGCTTTATTGAACGCCAGTCTTTTGTTACCGGGTCCTTCCTTCAGCACGCGCTCTGTTTAGAAATCAACCGAGCCATTCTCAACGGTGTGCATAAAAGAGTGCTCGAGAGGTCAATTTCAATGGATTTTCTGGTAAGGTTTGCTTGTTCATTTATTGAGAAGATCACGCTTGTTAGCAGCGCCGTACAAGGTCTGCTCACCGCTGTAACGCCCAAATGTCCATATTAAGTTGATTTTTGATGTATTTTTGACTGCTTGAATTTCAGTGGCAACCACCTCAAGATCGTCTGGACTGCATCCAATAGAGATCGTCTTGAGGACCTCCACCGGCCCCTTGAGCGACGCCACCGTCTGCCTCCACGGCTGCAAAGTCTGTCATGCGGGTGCGGTGTAGTGCAAGGTCTGCAATTTGTTCTGTTGCTTGTAGTACATTTTTGTTGCATCGCAACTCATCAATTTTCTTCATTAATCAATAAAAAGTTATTAATCGTTATCCAAAATTGATTACCGGAAAAGTATTGTGACTGGTTAACATTTTGTGTAAGAAAAATAAAATGTATATTTTCCTGATCTGCTCTCGACTCATCCATTTTTTGCTCTCGACACATCCAATTTTGCTCTCGACACATCCATTTTTTGTTCTCGACACATTCATTTTTTTGCTTTCGACACATCCATTTTTTACACTCGATACATCTATTTTTCTTGATCCTCTCGAGCCATTCAAAGATCACGTGCCCGCAGGCAGTACCCGATTCACTCGGCCCCCACACACAACTAACACGAGAATCAGTTCCTTCTTCTGGAATAATTCTGTGGGAATAATTTAGGTTCATCGTGCTAGTGATGCTATCCTTCATTTAAACCCTCAGCAACCACGTATGTTCACCGTTGTGCTCTAGTATTGGACAGAAGAAGCTGCGTTTGACACAAAGTGAGCAAAAATTACCTTTTTGGGAAGATTAGGAAAGAGTACTAAAGCAGAGCGAATTAAATTCGTTTTTGCTATTTTGTCAACTTTCGAAGAATCGTCAGAAAAAATATGATTGTGAGCCAACGTAGAAGGGGAAAAAGGGATTTAATTTATTCCTTTTTAGTGTCTTTTGCCTCAGTGACCCTGGAAATTTGAGCGCTGGGAGCTGGTCATGTCGGCCCTTGTAGCAGCCGATGATCCCTGGCCTCTGTAGAGCGGGATCCAAAGAAGATTTAATTGAGCTTTAACAACACAAAATGTCCGTATCCCCTCTACTGCTCGTATGCGAGAGGTATTAAACCCAAATAAATTTCAACTGAACTTAACCACCATGTCCGTATCTACTCTACTGCTCGTATGCGAGAGATAGTAAGCCCAAAAAAATGTCAACTGAACTTAACCACCATATTCGTATCCACTCTACTGCTNCGACATCTAATACGCAAAAGCAACGCACTGAAAGAGACTGTGAAAATGATTAGTTTGGTACCCACAGTACTAAAGATATGGTTAGTTGTCAATCCCTTTCTTTTCGACGTATAAAAGGTTTTCATAAAGTTTTCCACATTTGGCTTCCTTTCCAGCGAGCTGCAGAAGTGTGTCCTCAACTACTGTACAACAGGGTAGCGCAAAACGGCGCATTTCTAGGAAAAAAAATAGAATTAATTTACCAAAATAAAATGGAGGGTAAAATGCTTAGTAAACTCAGCGAGCTCCATATTGAGACGAGAATTGGTTTTAAAATGTACCCTTATGATATTCTTATGATGGTACATATTTTTGGTACTCAAAAACCTTAATTTTAAATCATGCGGATAATTCTATGAGAGAACTCGCTTTATGATAAGTGATTTGACATCTCTCCGTACTTTTTAGATCGTGGGAACTGAGCTCCCGACAATATCCTCAGTTGTTTTCAGTGGGTTACTGAGGACTAATTTCTGCATTAAATGAAAATAAGAGAAATTGAAATAGGCTTACAAGTAGTGTATTGTATGCTGTTAAAGCAATTCCCCTGTGAATGCTTGGGCTAATTGTAAAAATTTTTGTCATGCTTAAGTCCTTCTACTTAACGAAAATGACAGCTCTGTACAGCACTATTCCGTTTTTCCAGCCCGTGTTCTACGAAAACCTGCACCTTCACTGGTGACAATTTTTTTCAAGAAGAACTTCTGTCTGCAAACAAGCTGCCTGGCTTCCAACGCTTACATTTTTCTAGCCTAGATCATGATCACGGACATGAGCAGTAAAGCGATTCCAACTGTTCACGGAGTTGGAGAAGTTCGAGCGGCATTTTAACGCGGCCATTTACGACCCGCAGTGTTGCCGACTAAGCGAAACTTTGTTGAAAAATCTTGAAATTAGAAGCCGTGATTTGACTCTTTTATCTTGCGCATTTTTTACGGGCAGCTCTGGGAGAGGAGGAGGACGGTATCCGTGATGCAGAGAGAGAGAGAGAACTCGGTGACATCATTTCTAACTTTAAATTGTGTCTTTCAATCCAGTCGAAAAAGTCTCTCTTGGTTTGTCATCCGTGTTTGTGCTTTGGGACCTCATTAGGTTTTTCGTTCTCTTTTCCCCGCCTGCAATTTGTGCTTGGGCTTCAGCGGTATTTCAGTCTCAAGAATCATTCTTTATTGTCCTTTTTAACCAACGATAAAAAAGAATTGAAGAGCGCTGGTGCTACAACCACTTACATAACATGACCAAATTTATTGAATATTTATTGAAAAATTCATAAGTTGCCTCTGCTGCAACTTAATTTCCAATTGTGAGGGTAAAAGTTTGATGAATTTCTTTTGCTCATGATGCCAGCTTTTAGAGTCAAATACATGTATGGCCCTACGTATTCCTGAATTTGTTAATTGCTCAATAAGTATCTTGACTGAGATGCTTCTGAATCTAACCACGAGGGGCTACAATTTCAGCGGACACCCTCTACAGCACATGAATTAATCTTTGACTTTCTATATGAGCTAAATTATCACTCTATACATAAGCAGACATTTTATTTTGCGCTCCATGGAATTTTAAAAACTGGTGATAAGTAAATACTGCACAATTATTCAGGAATTACTTTTGATACGTGATGGTCGAGATTTTTAGTCCCTGCTAGAAAACTCAAAGGAGTCATACTGATATTTAAACACGTATACACACCAACACCGTGTTGCTTTGGTGCACTGCTGAAGCCTGGGGCTTGATAGCAATGTTCAGTATGCGGGATTCTCGTACAGTGTTTGTCTTCCCGTGCAGACTTCTTCGAAACAACTCTACTTCAACATTGTGAACAAAATAAAATAAAAGGCATAAATGCATGCTGTTTATGAAGGCACAGAAAACTACATGGAGCCGTAGCTCATGTGCGTGGAGTATCTCGGGAACACGAAGAGATCATTCACGTAATGATGCAGAAAAATGGAGAATTTGACAGAACAGGGAGTAAAAACAAAGTGAATATCTCTTGAGTGGTGCACCCAAAAGGATTCTGCGCCACGTTTTTTCAAAAATATAATTAAGTCTACGTTTTTTCATTTGTCGTCGACTTTCATTAACGGCTTTTGAAGGAGTATGTTTTTATTCTTAGAAGACTGCTTCTCCGTCGTCGCCACAGTGCATGCACAGGCATTTACTCTCACGCATGGGAAGAAAGTTTAAGCGCGTTAGCAAAGCGGCACGTAGAAATGATGAAAGGAATATTTGGTGTATTTACTAGCTACGCGTTGACGTATCGTTCATCAGCTTCGCGTTGAATTATGAACGAGTATTTACATTGAAATATTTAGCGAAAGCTTTTGAATCCGTCCCAACAATTGAGTTGAACTACCGGCAAATGTTAAAAAATAATTTCAGCCCAGAGCAGCAGCTGCAAAACAGCTAGAAGTTGTGTCTCACTTGTGGAGAGATCATCCGCCTAACGGCCCTGACATGGAGAGGCAGAGGACCTCCTCCTGTGGGAGGACCTCCTCCTGTGACGCTGCATCAGGGCATTCAAACCCCAGTCTGACCTAGGCCTCGTCTGCCACTCAGTACAGCCAGCGCTGCTCGTGCGCGTAACAAAATTGCGCGATTTCCTCATGCGCGGAAACTATTTTGAGAGGCGGCTATTTGTGACGGGGGTGAATAATTTTCTACGCGTGTCTGCTAAATTTATAATTACCCCTTATGGCAACTTGGTATGATTGCAAACTTTTATCCTCAAGAGGTTGTCCCATCGTTGCATTTGAAAAATAAAGCATGTTCACATTATCAACTTATCATAAGTGACGTACAGCAATCGAAATAGTAAGACCACTTTATGATAATACGAGCAAAAGGATCAGTTTTCTTATCTGTAGCCCAAAAATAACTGAAATAAAGGGGAAACAATGGTTCCATTTTTAAGCGAAAAAATGCTCGTACGCGGTGACCCAGAACCTAAATTACGTGTCGCGTGGGAGCAGTACTGTCCGTAGAGAGGAGGATCTTAGCTTCTACTTTTTTGTTTGGAAACCCTTGTTAGCCATCGACATTTTAATAACTAAATTTTAAAACAAAAGTTAAAAATTATTATTTATTTAATCCGCCAGTTTTTTTCTATGATTACACTTCTGCTGGATTATATTCTTCACCGTAAAAGATGTTTTCATTAACTGGGAAACATTTACCAATTTAATCATGGAACTTGAGGACATTCTGTACGCTTTCCGATCAAAGGTACCCTACTCGCTCTCTTGACATCTGAAACAAAACAGCCCTACGTAAATGGTTCTGAAGTGTACACCTTCCAACCATCGAGCGAAGTAAAGTTCTGAACTCAACCTTCCATCCACTCAGTAAGTTAAAACAACTGTTAGCTCCAACTTCGGATTGAACCATGTCCTTTACACTTCTACGTAAATCTCTGCATGAATGTTAACCTTTCCAGCACAGGCACATACACACCCAACACGGCATGTTCACCGCCCGAAAACATAGCTTAAAGAACCCTGAATTTATCATGCGCGGAGCACACTGCAAGCATGAATACTTTTTGTTTCAAAAGAGTCTTGCTGCATTCACACACCTCGCCCAGCGCTAACAGACTCGTGGCACTCAAAATTCTTCTCCCGACCTAAAAAGCTTTTCCAGCTCATGAGAACGGCATTCTTCCGAGGAAGGTCCCACCCCAACGACGCCGTTAACTTACTTTTGAGGCGAATGGCGACTCAAGTACGATTCCTGTAGACCTTGCTGAAGCTGAAGCTTGCTAAAGCTGAAGCGATTCCAACTGACGCAGTTTGTCAGGTGCTGAGTTGTCATAACTATTTGCTACTCTCACATACGTCGTTCCTGGTATATCCTAGAAGTGCTCTCGCGCTCTCGATCATCCCAGTTTTCGACATATATTTCGATTTTGGAGTATTCTCAAGCTGTTCCTGACTCAATCTTTCGAGAAAATAATGCTCACCATGTCGCTCGGCCAGGCCATTATCAGATTTCATCAATTCTTGGAAGTATCGCCACGGTGTCAGTTATCGCACTTCCCAGCAACGCTACCACACGCTCACTTATTGCAATTTCCAGCGAATTTCAGCAGTATTCCCGGCTATCTACTATAGCGACCGACCGACGCTTGGGCACCGTTAAGTACAGGAGGGGCGAGAGGCGTCTGACTCGGGTGCCGTTAAGTGCGGAGGGTGAGGGGGGCGTCCTCTGCCTCGGGGGGTGCCGTTATGTGCAGAGGGGGGGAGGCGTCCTCCACCTCGGGTGCCGTTAGACCAGATTATTTGGACCTGTAAGAGCTGCAACTGTCATCAAGCGCTCGGGAACTGGCGCTTGGGGAGCGTCGGCGCAGACACACGGCTCGACTTTTAGTTCTAACGCTCTAATTTGGATCTGCAGCGTAGCTGAATTAAGTAAATTCAATGGCAGCAGATTAAACAGTTGCAATGTGGCCGGGCTAAATAGTTTGAGAGTGGGAAATTAAGTATGATCGTTGGGAAGAGCGCACCTAAATAGTTTCAATGAAGCCAGAACGACAAATTCTGGAGGAAGAGGCAGTTTCAGTTGGGTAAATTAAGAAGCAACGGGACTGGGTGGCAAGTAATCTCTCTGGCTTGCCTGTCAGTGGTCAGTAAATTTAGGTAATAGCACTTAATTAATTAGATTGAGGTCGACGATGAAGTATATACAATTTTCAGGACCTGTTCAATTAAAAAATATGTTGGACATCAAGAAGGAGGAAAAATCAAAAACCGTTGTCTTAGATGTCTTATTTGAAGGATACACGAAATTCCAATCAGGAATACGCAGTACAACTTGCTCCAAGAACGTAAAGGTACACCAATATTTGACCTACATGAAAAACTCGTCCAATAACGTACAAACAGCGCCACGAACACAAACAAATGAACCATGAACTGCATCGGCTGTCAACACGCTGCAGTTTGAGGGTTCCTCCTCAGGAGAGAAGAATACAGAAATCTAATCGTTGCCTCTCACAAGACAGAGGCTTATAATTCTACAGAGTTTTGCGATAAAATAAACTGGAAGAAAAGCAGTAGCATAGCCAATTTAATGCATGAGAAGTCAGGCTGCTTTATTTCAGGTTTTTTCGCAGTTTGAGCTAATCAGCAAGATAATTAGGTGGAGAGATAAACACGAAAGACACGTTATACAGCTGCTTTCGTCAGCTAAAAAAATTATTGATTCACTCGAAATGAGCGGAAAGTTATAAGGTTTCAGAGCACACTGATTTTTTTCAGGGATCCGGTAGAATGTCATTGTTCTAGATAAGTAGGTTACAAAACATGAATATATTTTCTTTAACTACATACCTTCCTCAAAGCTCGCTACTTTCGACTGCCTTTTGCCAGAAATTGTTATCCCTTGACTTTGTCTGCACTCCTCAACTCATTAGTGGTAGTAGTAGTGGTAATGATAGCCGCACTTCAGTAACTCTAACTATCTAGCACCGAAAGAGTAGGGACCATTTAGTATCGACTTAGGAGAACAAGGAATCTATGCACAAGGTGTGTTCCCACAGATCCCCTGCGCATAGAAATAGCAAGTTAAAAAGGAAGAGGAAGAAAAGACAAATAAGAA
>VOMN01082267.1:0-22473 GCA_014899125.1 Orchestia grillus | reverse complement strand
GCGCTCCCTATTTGCCACAGCCCACAGTGCACCTAGCCCAGCGCTCCCTATCTGCCACAGCCCACAGTGCACCTAGCCCAGCGCTCCCTATCTGCTACAGCCCACAGTGCACCTAGCCCAGCGCTCCTCACCCGCTACAGCCCACAGTGCACCTAGGCCAGCGCTCCCTACCCGGTACAGCCCACAGTGCACCTAGCCCACAATCTACAGCCCTCTAATTCAGCCCAGTACTCCTATACCCCACCACTTCAGCAATCCACTTGAGCTCACCTTTCCTGCCACAGCCCACTCGTAGGCACAAAGGCAGCAGGAGGTTCATGATGAGATTCTCAGCCCGCTCCTGAGTGGGCAGCACGGCCGACCCACCGCACGCTTGCTCCAGGGAGTAGCTCACCTAAATGAGTGGGTGTACAGTGGGTTAACGGGGGAAAAGTGGGTTGGGACTCTTAATAGAATGGGTCAAGGTGGGTGGAGAAGATATGCAAGAAGCACCAGGGCTAGAATTAGGGTGACCTGTTCATGGACCCTGAACAGCTGAGAGAGGTGAAGTCGGTGAAATAGGGTATGCCAGCCAGGGTCAATTGAAATTAATATACGGAGAATGAAATTAAAAAAAAGGAATTTAAAAAAGAATGAAATGAAGTTGACCGCACTGGAGTTACAAAGTAGACGCTGCCGACTGCACTGACCACCGTCACCACCGACAGCATCGAACAGCACCATCCGTGTCATCAGCACCGTCACCACCGTCAGCACTGACAGCACTATTAGCACTAACAGCACCATCAGCACTGACAACACCATCAGCACTGACAGCACCATCAGTACCGTTAGCATCGACAGCACCATCAGTACCGTTAGCATCGACAGCACCATCAGCACCGACAGCACCAGCAGTACCATCAGCACCGTCAGCAGCAGTGAGGGGAGGCAGGCCGATGGTGACCCGTCACATTCGAGCGAGGAGAAGAGGGAGAGCAGAACAGATCGCACAAGACAAAGGCAGTAAGAGCCCCGACGGTGTATCGAAAGAGAAGTCTTTAGGGTAACTATGAATAGTGAGGGATCGCACGAAATGGAAGCTCATAGGTAAGGATCGTATCAATGAAAGCTAGGAAAGCTAAGGGAAAAATTTAGTAAGGCTCCACAAGTGCACGAATTGGAAAAGGTACCTACATGCATACGTCATAATAGACCATTCTGCCGCGTGATAAATTCGCAGGGCTAAAGATGAGGGTTCATGAATCCCAAGAGGGATTGACAAGGTAAAACGGATAGAAGGTAAAAAGGATAGAAGGTAAAAAGGATAGAAGGTAAAAAGGATAGAAGGTAAAAAGGATAGAAGGTAAAAAGGATAGAAGGTAAAAAGGATAGAAAGTAAAACGGATCGAAGGTAAAACGGATCGAAGGTAAAACGGATAGAAGGTAAAACGGATAGAAGGTAAAACGGATAGAAGGTAAAGCGGATAAAAGGTAAAAAGGAAATGACAGTGCAAAGGGGAAAGAAGAAGAGAAAACGAATTAGAGAAGGCAAAGAAGATTGGACTTGAGAAAGTAAAAACGTGAGGAGTCGACATGATGGATATGATGGGCAAAGTGGAGAGGAAAATGCAAAGAGGTTGTAAGAAATTAAGAGGTTAGGAGAAGGGCAAGACGATAAAAATGCAAAGAAGACTTAAGAAGGCAAAATAAATTAGAGAAAACACGAAGATATGATTGAAGAACGCAAAGAGGCGAGAAGTCGGCAGAGGATAAGTGAAAGCCAAGAGGATGGGAGACAGCAAAAGGAATAGCATCAATTAGAAGAAAACGCAAGAGCGTTAGAGGGGAGAAGGAGGTGCACAGAGTAAGCAACTTAGGACGAATTCAAAGGCACACAGCAGATTTTCAGTCCCGAGGCCGGAAAGTCAAGCTAAATCGAAGGTAATGTTTCAACCCAGTATGACCACTGTAGAGAACTATGGATATTAGAAAATATGCAGTTGAGTCATTAATTCTAATTGATCACAGCCTGAGCCAAGCTTTTGTGCATGAACCATTTTTTGTATAAAAAGTAAATTAGTCAGTTTGTAAAAATATAAAATATACCAGAAATGCTGGCAACAATGACATGCGCTCACGGACAACTTTTGAATCAGTTCTTTGCAGTAGGAAAAAACTAGAGCAACGCCACGTTTGAAGAGCCTTGCAAATTTCCAGTTAGTATGAGGCGTCGAAACTGCCTTAATTAACAAGAAAATACTAAGAGTGCGTCTAAATTAGATGATGTTGAATATGTAAAGATATAACCGCTACTTTGGGCCGTGATGTCAGTACTGTGAAAGAGCAACCCAGTAATCCTGAAGCCACGGCCGGAAGGAAAGATGAAGGCAAATGTGGGATCCTGGCGAGACGGGATTCGTCCAGAGTGAAGTGGGAAATGCGCAGGAACTCTCACTCAACAAAAAATAATGTCTTTGAGAATGTTGGACAAATCCATGTAGTTGAAAATGACTCAATGTCGAATACTGAGAAGTTTGGCATGACAAGTTATGCCTCCCGATGTAATGGCCCCTCTGAAGCAGATCCGTAATGATTCTCGACTTGAAAGGGCAAGAACATACATGACATTGGACTTCAAACACGTCCTATTTAGTGATGAAATGTATGATACCCTCGGCCGGCCTGAAGAAGAGGCGTAATGGTATGGGCAGGGTACAACACATAAGCAAAATTACATTTAAATCGAGAGTATTTTGTGCGCATTGTTTTGCGACAAGAGGAGTTGGAAATTAAGTCAATTGTCAGGAACAAAAATCCTGTTCAACAGCGTCACAGACATAATTTAGGTAGGCACGACACAGATGTGCACCCGAGGCCAAAATGAAGACATCGCTCACACAGTTTCGTTAAAACAGAGCTCATGAGAACACAGCTCGTGAGAACAGAGCTCGTGAGAACAGAGCTCGTGAGAACAGAGCTCGTGAGAACACAGCTCGTGAGAACACAGCTCGTGAGAACACAGCTCGTCGGAGGGACGTGCGAAGGAAGAATTGAGTGACGCGTACATAGATTGAGCAAAAAGAAAAACTTTAAGAAAGTAAAAAACAGAAGATGTCTATTTTTTGGAATATGAATGGAAGGTAAAAGTATGTCTATGGAAATAAGAACGGAAGGGGGAAGTAAATCTATGGAAAATGAATGGTAAACTGCAGTGGATCTATGGAAATATGATTGGAAAACGGATGTAATTTATGAAAATGGGAATAGAAGACAGAAATAAATCTATGAAAAGAGGAGTGGACGACGGAAGTGGATCTATAGAAATAGGACAGGAAGTGAACTCGTGGAAACAGAAGTGAACACAAGTTGACATGGGCAAGCATGAGGGCAGCACATCAGTGCCGTTAATGTAGCTTATCAAGGAACGGACGTTTACTGAACACACACATTAAAAAATTCATAAAACACCAGAATGAAGATGCAGAACAGAATAAACTACGCACTAACCAAACAGGGGGACAAACAAAGAAAGAACCACGTGTAAACATCGACTCGTCTACGTTGAATTGAAGAGCGTGCACAGACTACGAGCGCGGCAGGGCGAACAGCCCAGTCTAACTTTGCTGCCGGAATATCTAAATTAATCTATAATTAACCGTAATTTCTGATCGCCCAAGCGTAAATATCGCCATTGGATAGTTGATTATGATCGACGGGGCGGCGCAAAAGTTAGACTGAGGATAGTCCACAAGCTGGGCAGGACAGACATTTCCACTGAGGTCGCACGAGACGAAGGAAAAGGTGCAACGACAACACGAGTCGAGGACGGTGCAGGCATTCATCAACAAAATCAACTTGCACTACATGACGATGCTAGAAAAAACATTTTGCACAGAAGCAAAAAGGTTTCTTCACTTTCGGCACACAGTCCCTACACAGAGCCAAAGGTGGATAACCTCCATCACAACAATAAAAGCTATTTTTGGCTTGAGATCGGGGGGTCATTACATAACTTTCGGTAATACGCTAGTGGTATCGCTAATTAAGTTACATGTGGTAGTTAACGCGTGCAACGCGTCCAGCACAGATTTCGATAAACAGCGGCGCTTAAGCTCGACTCGAAGTGGAGCGAAGAGCGAAGGCTATCCTTACGAAGATAAGGTTAAGCGAGACAAATAAAAAGATAACAAGTTCCGTCGCATATACTGCAATTGCTTTCACTAGAGATGCCTACAATATCGCTGACGCGGCTCGTAATGAACAGAACTTACAACCGTAATAATTTTATTTAAAAAGAATCAATTTCAAAGAAATCATAACCATGGTAGGTATGAGGGCAAATGCAAGTCAAACTTGATCAACATTTCCCAAATGATGGCGGTAAGTAAAACACTACGCGTGATAACCGTAGACTTTTTCAATGCATAGATCCAAAATGGAGTTTAAGTGACGATGTCTATCTAATTCCTATCTTGACGAGCCGAACAATTCCTACGAGTTTCAAGTTAAGAGAGATTTTATTATAAATGTTCTTGTTATTATAAGTTCCCGTAGAGCTTCCCATCTAAATGAAATGTGATCTAAAGAACGAGAAGAAAGAAGGGATCATTTTGTATGGACTCTAGAGAACGCGAAATCGATACACAAAGTGCATCCCAACGTAGGATCCCCTGAGCATAGAAGCAGAAAGTTGAGAATGCAGAGGAAGTAAGGAGAATGGCAAAGAAGATATAGCGAAAAAGGTGGGAAAACGGAAAATAGCAAAGTGGACATAAAAGATAGAAGTCTCGAAGGCCGATCTATGGGTGTTTAGGAGAGAATTTACGCAGAGCAATATGATATGTACATACTGTCTATCAGGAAACAACGCCAACACGAAAATGAAGAAACTACATCTGAAATTTGCCTTAGGAAATTCAAGACAAGTTTGAAATGACTCGAGGCACCAACTGTAAGGCACACGTGTACGACGTGAGGGGCCCACGGTGGGAGATTACGTCTAGAATGAAGAGTTATCTAGAAAATCAGGGTAATCCTTCATAAATTGAATAATTTCTGAGCACACGTACAACGAACACTCGCACAAACATGGAAAAAAATCGAACACAATTTTCAAGACCAATACTAAATAAAAACTTGATTTTACTTGTACAAAAGTAACACAGACATACAACAAGAGGTAACATGCATTGCTACTGGACACGAAACAAAAGCAAAAATCGCGGCCGAGGAAAGGACTCGAGCACGCGATGGCGTTGGCACACCAAAAGTCAAAGGTTGAGACGAAGACGCGTGTGAAGGCAGACAGCTCCCAGAGCTACTGCGGCGGTCAGTGTTCGTACTCGTGATTTTTGGTGTATGCTGCAGCCCTGCAGTGTAAGCTCGTACGTACGAGCATGCGCGAAGTAGATACTCACGTAACCACGCACTGCTTCCCTTGGGAAAGGAAGATTCAAACCAATTCGCACTATCTCCAATGCATGAAAAAAGAGACGACATGAGATATGCACGGGAAATACAGCTTTTATTTATCCAGAGCTCCATGCTAGGGGGTGTAGCACCAGGTTAGGGGCGTAACACCAGGTTAGGTGGTGTAGCACCAGGTTAGGAGGTGTAGCACCAGGCTAGGGGGTGTAGCAGCAGGTTAGGGGTGTAGCAGCAGGTTAGGGGTGTAGCACCAGGTTAGGGGTGTAGCACCAGGTTAGGGGTGTAGCACCAGGTTAGGGGTGTAGCAGCAGGTTATGGGGTGTAGCAGCAGGTTAGGGGTGTAGCAGCAGGTTAGGGGTGTAGCACCAGGTTAGGGGTGTAGCAGCAGGTTATGGGGTGTAGCAGCAGGTTAGGGGTGTAGCAGCAGGTTAGGGGTGTAGCACCAGGTTAGGGGTGTAGCACCAGGTTAGGGGTGTAGCACCAGGTTAAGTGGTATAGCACCAGAATAGGTCAGAGGGAAGCAGTGTTAGTTCAGAAAGAAAGTAGCGTCGTTTCACGAGTTACAGAGCAGTAAACGCTGCGCTTTCAGCTCTGGTGAAAATAATTTTTGATTCCTCTACACCTGAATAAGTTCACCTATTCATAATAACCTCCACTAATTCTTCGAAAATGATTTGAGAAATTTTGAAATCTCTTGGCGATGCACTTTCATTTCATTCACAGTATTGGTCCCACGCCAACAGACCAATCACATGCGGCAGCAATGCACAAACACGAATTGTTTCTCAGCCTACCCTTCCTCCATTGTTCCGCCGCCCTCCACTCGTGGTACGGCAAGCGAGTGGAATTTAGTGAACTTGAAATTAATTTATTGGATTGAGAAACTTGAATTGGGTAATTAAAATGAATTTCTTGACTTGAGAAACTTGAATTGGGTAATTAAATGAATTTCTTGACTTGAGAAACTTGAATTGCGTGTAATGAAAATTAATTTCTTGACTTGAGAAACTTTGAGTGTAACTGAAAAGTCGCGAAATTGACGGTCCTTCAGTTTCGCGCGTCCCAGGCGTTGAGAGAACCTCAGTTTTCGCGCTGCATTAAAATTCAGAAGGGAAGCTAAAAAAAATCGAGCCAAAAACAGGAAAACGAGAAAATAGGATAAGGAATGTGGCTAGCGCTGATGCACATTCACGAATATGCAATACAGATGTTGGACAGAATTACGTCTAACAAACGACATTACTTGCTTCCATACCCAGTCTAACTCCTCTGATGGATCATCTAAAATTATGTATAATTTAAGCGGCGCCCAAGCGCAGATATCGCCGCCGGAGAGCCGATTATCGACGGGGCGGCGAAGTAGTTAGACTGGGTCGCGAACGCTGTCAAAGCATTCCCAAGTTGATGCTGATGCAACAATCAGACAATGGGGCACAGTGTGAACACGACACACAAATAGAGTAAGGGTACACAAGATACATGGCCATATACAGTGGGTATAAAATATATATACTGTATGTAAAGAAAATATAGAGGTGAAGGCAGAGTATTGCTGCCGCTCGCTCACCCCAGTGACATCGCTGAACATCTGAGGGAACACGGAACACACATCAACACAGGAACATGGTGTGGCAACAACACAAGGTACACAGACAACACAAAACACACTATCCTGGGAGGGAACACGTGAAAAACAAGAGTCAATTATCTAGTCAAGTCAACAGCTGTGTTGTCAGCAGTGCTCTTGTCATGAGCCAAGGCTGACAAGGAGTCAAGTACGAGCACAGGAGTTACGGGCGGCTGGCGGTCACAGAAACAATAAGCCTAAGTTCCGAGATTCCCTGTATGTACTAGAACACCAAAGCTAAGGACCTCTGTTCTGTCAACTTTAATGGAACTTCAGTTGCATGTTCTCAGTACGTGGTGCTACTCAAGTACTATAAAATGAAACATAGTAAAACTATCTGACAGAATCTATTAAAAACAAAACCGGGCGGTCACATGTGAAGTGTGGGTAGGTAGAGTGATGGTGTAAGTCCATAACACCATAATATATGGTCGGTGTGGTATACATACAGACGGTGTAACAGCCTAAGTCCATAACACCATAATATATGGCCGGTGTGGTATACATACAGACGGTGTAACAACCTAAGTTCATAACACCATAATATATGGCCGGTGTGGTATACATACAGGCGGCACAACAGTCAAGTCCACAACACCACAAGTCAGAGTCGGCCTGCCAGAGAGGGCAGCGGGCTGCAGGCCTGCGTGGAGTGCCAGCACGGTACGAGACACACCTAACACACGCGTCGTCCCGTCGTTGGAAACACTGACGCAACAATAACCATTCAAAAAACTAGCGCGTCCAATGGGTGCTCTAACTTTCAAATTAACACCCGCGTAGAAGTGACTCACACATGAGCACATTCCACGTTGCTGCTGTGGTGTTCATTAACACACCACCCTTCCCCCGGCAGGTGTTCTCACAGAAATCCGACGTTTTCATCTAACTTTTTTTACGTGTGTCAGATGCACACAGGCAAGTACATTTCATGCACTCGAAAAGTGTTGATTTCAACCGAAAGAGGTCGCAGAAAAGGCGAAAACACTCGTTTCAATTTTTTTTTCTGTGAACGTAAGTTGGGACGAGTTCACTCGGCCCAAATTCAAAAATACAAGTTGGGGAAGAACGAGTTAGCGCGTCCCTGCCGCGGGAGGGTGAAATCTTTTCACCCAAGCGCTAGGGAATGTCACCGCAGGGGGTGTGATGGTCACACCGAAATGTTCTTTACTCATTTGTAAGAGAGTTTTCTTGACCTGCTTCAAGGGAGTCATGACCTGCCTCAAGGAAGTCATGACCTACCTCAAAAGAGTCATGACCCGTTTCTGGAACGTGGAATACGGGAGACACGCTCTAAGGTACGTGAAATACGGATGGCCCCCCTAAGGCCCACGAAATACGGAAGACGCCCCCAAAGGTCCGTTAAATACGGAAGGCCCCCTAAAACAAGTGGAATGGGAGAAACACACTGTGCTTGTAAACAGGCGACACGACACAACCCACGTACACCAGTCACACCGTCGCCAGTCCGCACGAGCACAAAACAAGAAGGTCATCAAACACATGCGCGGCCGTCAAATTCGTGACAATAAACGTGGATTTACATACGACTATAATTTCTCTCACGGCAATTTCACACGACTGTAATTTCCATCACGGCAATTTCACACGCCCATAATTTCGATCACGACACTATCACAAGAAACGTAATTTCCATCACGGCAATTTCACACGACTGTAATTTCTATCACGGCAATTTCACATGACCGTAATTTCCATCACGACAATTTCACATGACCGTAATTTCCATCACGGCAATTTCCCCCGACTGTAATTCATTTTTACAATTTGACACGACCGTGATCACAATCGTAAGCGTGAGTTATTAAGCGTTTTAAAACATCAATTTTCAAATAAACTGAACAAGCAGATTTTTGGTGAAATTTCAATTAAAAAAGACAAAATTCACAGCGGCTTTAGATTCATCATCGATGCCATTTGATGGCAGCTGTAGGGCCAACATTGATGCCATTTGATGGCAGCTTCAGGACCAACTTTAATGCCATTTGATGGCAGCTTACGGGGCCAACATTGATGCCATTTGATGGGGTTAGGAGGGTTAACATTGATGACATTTGATGGTGACTTTAGAGCCAACTGCTGGATTATATTCAGCTCTATATATGTAATTTGGCATGTCTAAAGTGCAATGATGGAGCCTCTATTTAGGTAGGAGATGAAGAGTTCATGAGGTCACGCATACACAACAGACACATACAGACAACAATAACCAAACACACACAAAACAAGCACACACACACAACAGACACCACTCACACATGCACACACAGCAAACACTATTGTAAACATACGACTGCGCCCGCAGCGCGGTGAAACAAATCTCCTGACGTGACACGACTCAGGTAACAACACCCTGACGTGACACTCATGGTGCACGTGAGAAATCAAGACTTCAGGGACGACCTTCGCCCAAATTCAGCGACTGTGCAGCACCACAAAAATGAAGCGATCGATTGCAAGTTATCGAGTTAACTGAGGAAGCGAGAGGTGACCTTAAGCATCGGATTCTAACATTCTCAAATACGCGGCCGAAATTCTTTCTCAAATACGCGGCTGAAGGAATATGAAAAGGAATATAAAAATTGTCTCCCTCATCCTCGAAAATATTCAGAATTTCTCGCATTCAATTGTGTTCTTCGGTTACATTAAATTTTCTTTAATCAATCAAGTTCTCTTAAATGAACTCGTTTTGTTCAACTAACTTCTCCTATTCAATTAAGCTCCCCTGTTAAATTAACTTTTCCTATTCAATTAAGCTCCCCTTGTTCAATTAACTTTTCCTATTAAATTAAGCTCCCCTGTTCAATTAACTTCTCCTATTCAATTAAGCCCCTTCGTTCGATTAAGTTCCCCCTTCAATTAAGTTCCCCTATTCAATTAACTTCTATTGAATTGAACTCGTGTGTTCGACAAAGCCTACTGAACTACAAGCAGAGGACCCAACAAAAATGACACCAACACCTCGGCCACATGTACACCTCAATTAACTTCCTCCTTCAGGAATTCTGAGGGAATCTTAACATTGCAATAAAAATGTGGGAAAGCAATTACAAAATAAAAGCCCATTAAAAAATGTTCTAATCAATATGCAGTAAATATATTAGCGATAAGGACATCATAGCAAAAAAATCCCGCTTGTCAAAGCTACATTCGCGCCCCTCACCCCCATGGCGACGATGTGCAGAGCGATGGTCTTCACGACCATGGAGCAGAAGTGCTGAGGGGGAGTGAGCACCCCCACCGCTGTGGCCCCCGCTCCTCCGGATCCGTACCCTCCTCCCGACCCGCTGCCCCCTCCAAGGACTCCTCCTCCTCCTTCATTCTCCCACAGTCGCTCCCCCAGCACCAGGCTCTGAGAGGGAGTCGCGTACGGGACAATTGATTTCCGAAATGAAATAGAAAAATATTAATATTGCCGGAATGAATTATGCTGTCCAGTAAGCTCGATCGAGACAGCCGCAATGAAACCACATGTTACTAATACAAATATTAAACAAAGCCCGCCTTTGAACTCCGAAAGATAACTTTCCTCATTAAAAATCGACTTGGAGAACTCAGAACTGGTCACACACAATATACGACTTACGGATAGGTCCTCAATTACCCATTCTCGACATCAAATTTCGGTACCGCATTAACATGCGCACCAAAAC
This sequence comes from Orchestia grillus, assembly GCA_014899125.1. Lineage (NCBI taxonomy): Eukaryota > Metazoa > Arthropoda > Malacostraca > Amphipoda > Talitridae > Orchestia > Orchestia grillus. The sequence goes on along the minus strand of VOMN01082267.1, from coordinate 11,763 downwards.
ACATCTGCTCTGTTGTTTGACAGCGTCTCAGAGCAGCACTCTGGCCTGTTAGAACTCACCAGCTTGAGGTGGGGCAGGTGGCACCCCTTCAACTCACCTGGCACACCTGCATCACCAGCTTGAGGTGGGGCAGGTGGGCGATGAAGGGGAACTTGGATAGCGTCAGGAAGAGGCCCTTCAGGAGGGCTGCTGCGGCGTGCCAGTTGGTGTGCCGCTGTGGGGCACAGTTGTGTTGTGTCACCAGGTTGTGCTTCAGTTGTGTTGTGCGCCAGTTGTGTTGTGTCTCACTTCTGATGTGCTACAGTTGTGTTGTGCGCCAGTTGTGTTGTGCCTTAATTGTATTGTGTGTGTGTCTCATTTGCGTGTTGTGTCTCCAGGTTGTGCTTCAACAATGTGCATGCAATGTATTGTATATGTGTGTGAACATAGTATGTGTGCGTCACGTAATATGTGTGCGTCACGTAATATGTGTGCGTCAAGTAATATTTGTGTGTCACGTAATGTGTGTGTGCACGTAATATGTGTGTGCACGTAATGTGTGTGTGCACGTAATGTGTGTGTGCACGTAATGTGTGTGTGCACATAATATGTGTGCGCACGTAATAGGTATGTACGGCATTATTTAAATGTACGGTACACAAGTAGAGCGCATGTGAAAACTCCAAGCTTACATGACAAGTAACAGGCACAATGAAGAATCAGTTGTTACGGCAGTTACATACAAAAAAAAGCAAATGCATCAGAAATAAACAATCGATATTTCCTGAAGCCTGGACTCTCGAGTGGAAATTGGGAAAACTGAGAATATTTATAAGCGAAACCATACACATACAGTGGGGGATGCGCTAGTAATCGCTCACTTTGAAATCTATTTTATTAAATCTCTAGCATGCCAACATACTCAAAACTTCAACAGAACACAAATTCTAGTAGGCAAAGTGAAATTGTTAGATTTAGTATGGAACTTTATAAGTACGTCGCTTCATAAACATTAAAATCAGACATGGTACGTGACAGAAGTATTCAACCGTTTCTGGGAAACAACTTTTACACGATATTTACGGTATCTTTCGGGTCACAACGTATCTGAATCCCTCGTAGAAAATTGCGGAAGTTTTCAGAAGAAAAATTCACATCATACAACCGAAGTAGACTTTTTTCCCCTGATGAGCCGTGCATACAGCCACCTAAAGGTCATCTTGCAGAAAGTCAAAGAAATCTCAGAATACCTACGGAAACGAATAGTTCAGCTCCATTCTCAAGGAACATCATACAGAAAGATTTCTACGCAGATTAATATGACACACTCTACTGTCGGTTCAATTATTTGCAAGTTTAAGGAATGTTCCGGGACAGAAGTAAGTGAAAGAAAACAACCAGTAGTGAACTTCACAGCAAAGGGAGCAAATGTCTCACACCCCGTACAGCTTCCACGTTGAAAGTCATCTAAGCTTTGCAGAAGAACACGTTTAACAAAGACATGTATTTTCGAAGACTCTTATACTCTTTGGGGATACAAGATTGAATTGTTCGACTGTAACTCGGCTCGTCATGTGAGGAGCACACAAGGAACAGCCTATGAGAGGTATAACATTAGCACTAAAGCGGCAGCATAACGGTTTGGGGCTATACCGCAGCACAGGGCACTCGAGCACTTTATGTCATTGATGGGAAGATGGATGGGGCCACATACCGTCAAATATTGAACAAAAATTACATTCTTAGTGCAAAGCGTTCATTCCAAAAACGTTGATGGACATTCCAGCAAGGTAACGAACCTAAGCACAGAGCAAAATCAACATCCAAATGGCTCATGCTGAACAATATCAATGTTTTCTCGTGTCCAAGCCAATCCATGAGCCTCAATCCTATCGAACATCTTTGGGAGCAATGAAGAATGAGGTTCGTCAGCGAACTTTCATGAATCTGGAAGAACTGAAGAAAACATGGGTTGAGGAAGGGACTTGCACATTACCACAAGCTTGCGAACGCCTAATTTCATCATAAAAAAACCGTCTCAGAGCAGGAAATGTCCCCCAAGGATTCGCAACTAAATATTAAATAAAGGAAGCCGTTTTGGTTGAATACTCTAGTCCAGCGACGTATGTTTTATGTGTATATGGAACCATATACTTATAAAGAATAAATTTTGTTTGACATTTTCGCTCTACATTATAAAACGTACACTTTGTGCGAGTTCTTCTAATGTTGGCCAGCGAAATGTTCGATAAAAAATGAAACCTGACGGGCGCAATCAGCTCTGTTCCCTCCCGCTCTATTGCACACAAATTGCTGTTAAGAAGGACACTGGAAATTTACTGCCAAGTTTTACATTGATCACAAAAAATATAACATAGGCAAACATTGCAAAGACTAAACTTAACAAATTATGCGATGCATGAACTCACAGCCCTAGTAGTCAGAGTATTAATACAGAGTACTGGCACTCAAGAGTTCTAGTACTTATAATCCTGATGTTCTGATTACTTGTACAAAATTCTGCTTGATTATTCAATATATTTTAATTAAATGTGACATTTAAATAACTTCTGTGTTTCCAGGCCTTCTTCAATATTACATTCTAGTTTTTAAATCAAGTAAAGAAAATTTATTCAACAGGTATTGTACATTCAGTGAAATGACTGCACTCTTAATTGCCATGTTCTTCAAAGTTTGTGAAATTACAGCACCTCAGCTCTCCGTCAGATTATGCAAAATCATTATAAATACTAAAAATGAAGAAGAAATCTGATCTTACTGAAAAAGATTGTGATAAAATTACTTTTATGCTCGGATTGTCAAATGAGAAATATTTAAAAATTACTTTACAGGATCAAGCACAACGCGCTGTACTTATAGTTCTGATGTTTTGAGTACTAGTACTTATAGGTCTGATGTTTTGAGTACTAGTACTTGTAGTTCTGATGTTTTGAGTACTTGTATTTCTGATGTTCTGAGTACTAGTACTTATAGTTCTGCTGTTTTGAGTACTAGCACTTAAAGTTCTGCTGTTCTGAGTACTAGTACTGATAGTTATAATGTTTTGAGTTGTAGTACTTAAAGTTCTGTTGTTCTGAGTATTAGTACTTATAGTTCTGACATTCTAAGTACAAGTACTCACAGAGTGCACTCACAGAGCTCAACTTGGTTTTCTTACGTTCTTTATCGGGTTAAAAAATTGAACAAGTTACTGAACATATTACAGGGACGAACACTTGAGGGGCTACCTTGTACTGTTGCTGCTGCCCGACCGCAGCGGACCACAAAGCTTTCGACCACAGCGGACCACAAAGCTTTCGACCACAGCGGACCACAAAGCTTTCGACCACAATGGACCACAAAGCTTTCGACCACAGCGGACCACAAAGCTTTCGACCACAGTGGACTGTAAAGCTTTCGACCACACCGGACCACAAAGCTTTCGACCACAGTGGACTGCAAAGCTGTCGACCCCAGCGGACTGGAAAGTTCAGCGGCACATTTGAAATGAACTTCAGAAGCCACACTGAAGCTTCAGCAGCTGATGGCCTCATTTAACTCTCGCGATACGTCACCAAAAAAGAGAGCTATCACACAATTTCTTAACATATCATAGGAGTTGACTGAAAAATCTCAGCTGTTGTAGTAACACTCCCAACGGATGGGCATTGTCGAGTCAAACATCCGTACGGAGGAGGGTTATTGAGGCAAGCTTACTCGAATGGAGGAATTCTTGGCGATCTTGTTGAACATTTTGTCGAGCCGGCGCAGGATGTTGATGAGCGCAGGCCTGAGGTCCTCCCTGGACCAGTCAGGGTAGGGCAGGATCTCGTTCATGTACCGCACGAGGCCCCTGCACCCCATGGTGGCGGGGTCGTAGGGCGCCACCTTCAGCAGCGTGTGGGCCACCTCGGCCAGCCGCTGTCACAGATATAAGCACGTCACATATATAGGCACGTCACATATATAGGCACGTCACATATATAGACACGTCACATATATAGACACGTCACATATATATATATGCACGTATGTATGTAACCACACATGTGCATGTAGTGGTTGCTACGTTTACAAGTCACGGTCGATTACACAGACCGTGTGGATACACCACCGGCCACCTGGGCAGTGGCCGTTAACAGGTGCATTAGGTGAGGGCGGACTCAAGCTCACGAGGCTTGACCGTGGCTCCAAATGTACCATTAAGGAGAGATTGGAGGCTGTGTGTGCGGGCCCCAATAGAGCGTTGCGTGCCTCTGCTCCATCGGACCGTGAGGCGTCCGCAGAAAATGATGAAACTCGCTGGTGAATTAACCCTTTTGAGTGTCGTGAGACCTGTGCGTGCCGCAGTCACAGGCCATCCTCGAGATGCGACGTGTTGCTTTAACACGTTGACTCCGAAGTGGGTCATATATGGTACACGCGATCATCTAACCTAACCTAATGTAACCAAAGCACTATCATGTATAAATACAAATTTTCGAGTTTTCTTCAAATTTGTGTTCATCAATCGAATAAGCTAGTTCTGATTAGAAAGAAAATTAATAGAGTAACCAAATTTGTGAAACCAAAATCCTCCATTTTTGAATTCACAGTAGAGATATTTGTCGGCATGTAATTTTACCTGTGTGGAGAATAGGAATCAACGTGTTGAGCTGCATTTGATTTCTGTTCAAAATTTTGAGTTTTAGATATTTGAAGTATATGCTCTCGCGGCAAAGCCACGTTTATCGAATGCCAGAGGCTAAAAATTTGGACGCAAATCAAATGGTGCTAAAGTGTTATCTTACGAGGTGTTAAATCTTACGAGGTGCAAATCAAATGGTGCTAAAAACCGGTACGGCAAATCTCGAAGATTGCTTATATTTCGAAATATATACAGTCTAGCAGGGCATATTGGGTACACAAACGTATTTATTCACATAGAATCCAACATGTAAGTGTGCAGTAATCATCGCAGTTACATTTTACCGTTTATAAAAACTAGTTATATGCGTCTACTGAAACTGAAGATCGTATTTTAGACGTATGAATCAATTACGCGCAATTAATGAGTCCATTAGTGTAGCTATGAGACGTGCGTTACTAGCCAAGGTCGGCACTAATGAGCACATGCTACTAGTGCACTAGGTGCGCTGGGTACACTCGGAATGTACTTGATATTTTTATCGGTAATATCTTTTTACACGGATGTACACTCACAGGAATCTTAACGATTACCAAGGCACTTCTCAAATTTTGAGTAAAGTCCTACTTCATATGGAATAACATTTAAATCCCCATGCGTCACATATATTTAAGTACCATCACACTCCCAGAAGCTTCGCGCATAAAAACGCAGTACAGGTACATTTACACACAAGTACCTCAACGCCCCCACCTGGCACACATGCAAGTACCCCTACGCCCCTGGGGGTACAGGTACCCCCAGCAGCACGTACCAGGTGGCACTTGGTGTCGAGGAGGTCAGGGTCGTGGCCGCGCCTGTTGAGCTCAGCAAGGCGCGCTGAGCTCTTCGTCAGGAACTCGGCCACCACGTGCAGGAGGGTGTCCCGGGGGCGGCGGAACTCGCCCCGCACCGCCTGACGGGGGCGTGAGGCATTATTTTCTAAAGCAAAATTACCATTAATATACACGTAGAGTAAAACTGTACATGTCGGGTAAAGCTGTAAAAGATAAGTAAAAATGTATACGTCGGGTAAAAATGTACACATCAATGTTTCACGTATAAAAACCCGGGGATTTGAGGTTGGGTATTTTAGGTTGGAGAGTCATGGGGCAGAATCCATATACCCAGGATTCACACCATATTGAACGCTTCTCATCAAGTCCATAACAGGTGAATCTCCTATCTCGTTTTGACAATCAACTGAGTCCAAACTTTTAAATATTTATGAAATGTTCAATGTCTCATTATTGTTAGCATACGATAATCAAATGTGTTTCTCCCACTCGAAAAAGTATCCGAGGTAATTAGCTAGAGAACAGACCCACAGGAGCAAAGTTCTCGAGGCGGAGGGTCTGGCTGGCCTCTCCGCCGACACCGTAAAGTGCATGTGGAAATTTACCTCTCCGCCGGGGCCTCAAACTAACTTATTAGTATATCCTCTGTTATCTCATCCAAATAATTACCACCTGTACACAAGCGTATGTTTATAATGAATAAAGAAAACTAAGATCTCTTTCACACCTGAAGATAGAACTGCAAGTCCTGTTACGAGCCCCTGATGCTCCTCATGTTTAAAAGTTATCGACAAAGTCTCCCTTTCTTGTCGAGCTGTGTAGACCAACGAGCCTTACCCTAAATTACTAAATTTAAATTACTAAATTTAAATTACTAAATTTAAACACCCATAACACAATTTCCGAGGACTCCCCCGCAAGGCTCCCTAATATTCAGTCTAATACCTTCAGCCACCACCTTGTAATACCTTGTAAGTAGTTCAGGCACCTGGTGCCAGGCCACACTGGTGTGCTGCTTTTATCGCAATGAATTGTTTAAATTAATCTGCCTTACCCGCAGAAGCACTCTACCAGAGGGGTATCTAACCCGAGACCACTCGACTGAAGGCAAGCCCGATCTCACTCACCAAAGCCATGTTGTAATACAATCGTCAACTATGCTCTAAACCTCAATAGCACTCGCAGGAAATTATGTATGATTTCAAGCAAACGGAAGGAAGCACACATGCTGGAAAGATGAAGTCTCACAGGCCGCGAGGCTGCCTCGGAAAACTTCACGTCTCTCCCATGCTTGTGAGACGCCTGGCGCCCTCCTCCAGCAGCCAAGTCTCATGCGCGTGAACCTTGAAAATTTCTTTTTGTGGAGGTCACGCCACGAAAAATTTATAGTATTAAAATAGGCTCCGCAATCAAAGGGACAGAGTCCTTGCTTCTTAGTCATGAGGTCCCGAGTTCGATACCAAAGACAGAGTGCTTCATTCGGGAAAGAGAGATTAAGCTATATTGCCCAGAGCAAGTCTATAACGGGCCGTGCGAGCTACAGTTGATGGTCGCATCAGCAGACCGCGGTCCATCGAGGATTTTGGTCAAATCAGGAAATCTGAATATTCCCAGCATGGTCTAGACTAGACCGAGATTTCAAAATTGGAGTCACAACTCTCTTTTGGGCAGGAAGGGGGATCAAATTTTCAAAATATTACGCGATATTAAAGTTCAGTATTAACGGAGCACTTCTAATTCATTTAGTACGTTGGTGCACGTGTCAACGGCCAGTCCTTCCCGTATCAACTGCCCATGGATACGTCCAAGACATCTAAGATGTATAAAGAACGCCCGGGTAAGGAAATTATTGGATATCAAAACGCTAACCTCAGAATCCTCGGCATCCCTTTCGTAGTTCTGGTGGCGGCGAGAGTCGCCGTAGTACTTGGAGTGGCTGTCGTCGTCCGGCTCTATGGGGGGGCCGTGCACCCGTGACGACCGACCATAGTTCACCCTGCTGGACCCCTTGCCCTCCCCTGCGGGTCTCTGGGGCCCCGTGTAGTTCTTGGCCAAAGGCTCGCAGTTGATGATCATGGTCTTGATGGACACAGCGATGTGGTGGATCACCTCCCGCTCCTGCTTGCCGTCCCGGCTGGACGACTTCACCTTGCGCACGTGTTGCATGATCATGCTGAGGGTCGCATCCAGGATGGTCAGCATCTGGTGGCCACGCTTGCTGTCCGCCGAGAAGGCCACGACCGTCACGCACATGTCCAGTGTCTCCAGCAAGGGCAGGTTGTCCGATTCGTCGTGGTAGCAGAAGTCTAGAGCTCGCAAGGGCTTGTCCAACGTTACCAGGTCCAGGATGTACAGAGGGTCCTCGTGCAGACGCTCCATGGAAACAAGCAGATCGAACAGCCGACGGGGTTGTACCTGTTAAATTTCCAAAATCGTCACACGCATGCACACTTTGAAAATGGTCAGCAGTTAAGTGCTTTAGTCCAATTAGATCGCATGACACCTGGAACTTTACAAGACGAGAGGGTGTATCAAATTGGACATAACACAACATTTAACATTCATTGTTCTGTTCATTGGCCATAACAGAACAGAACAGTCATTTTTGGTCTGATATAGACCAAAGAGAACATTTCCAGCAAAACATGAAGCGGCCGCAGCACTGCACCAGGAGGGAGCTGGGGCAACCCCCAGCAAGTACCAGCTGTTGGAGCCTCCATGGGTGCTATTCCACTTTCTTAATACACCGTGAAGACTAGGAAAGTGCCAAACTCCGCACAATATAATATATATGTATATATTTTGAAAAATAATTACGGAACTTCACCTGGGGAGTTATTTGTTTTTCCAAGCTTTCGAGTTGTTGTACAAAACTCGTTATCAAGGGAACGAGGTTTCGCAAACCGTGGCGGATTAGAAAATACACAATATCATATTTCGCGACATGACAAATATATACAGAGTGGTGCAGAAGTCACTTCACCATTTTGAATAATTATTACACGTCAACTAATACAGCTATAAAAATAGGTTACATTTGAAATGAAAAGAAAAATTTTTGAAGTCGTATTATTTAAATATGATATTCTTTAAATATTTTCCATTCCATTATTATTCAAACACAAGGAGTATTCTGCGTACAGCATTTTCCATGACTTTTTCCAAAATATCTGGAGTTATTCTACGGAATTTACTGTATGTAGATAAATACTGATACTGTATTTTAAACTCCTGGAGAGTATTAGACATACTGTTGTGAACCTTTCCTTTAAGGTATCCTCATAGGGAAACATCTACAGGAGCTAAATCAAGAAACTGTGGTGGCCATGGAACGTGATTAAACGTGAAATTAAACAATTAAATACACGTATTTCGTACCTATCTCAGTCTGCCAGAGCTTTTTTTGTCTGTTGTTGAGCTGAAATCTCTGAATCTTGAAATCATTGCAATATTGCAATATATGGAAGGCCTTTGTTATTAAATGTTCTTACGAAGTCTCTCTGTACTGCAACTAACGATCCATTGCGAGAGAAGTAACTTTCCATCATATCAGCACGTAGGTCCTTGCTGTATTTCGGCATATTTGGGATATGATGATTGTGTAAAATTCGATTAGAAAATACGCTCCGAATCCGTATCATCGATACAGGCGGAATGAAGCTTCAAGGTTTTCCCTTTCATTTGCATTGTAACCTATTTTTATAGCTGCAATAGTTGACGTGTAATAAATATTCGAAATGGAGAAGTGACTTTTGCGCCACCATGTACAGGCAAATGAAAAATTATGATACAACACATGCGTGCATATCATGCTACAAAATTTAAACCATATATCAATATACATATGTACGAATAACAATGATAGAGCAGTTCACACGTATTGCACGAGTGAGCGCACTCGATGCAGCAGCCGTATCGCGGCACGGCAACTGACGGGGCAACATTGTTGTCGAGTTCTGCTCGACTCGATTACTTCGACAAGGAGAGTGCTATAGGAGTCGCTTCAGTACACAACGGGTGACATTCAGTTAATGAAGAAATGAGGCACCGAGATCGACCTAAGTGACTCGTGCGATGCAGGAATATTACGTACATCAGGTGAGAACGGTCATGACGGCGCGTACGTAAGTGACGGAAACAATGAACATTCGAATTTGAACCATTTTTAAAGATTAAAATGCTGCTGAACACTAGCTGCTTAACCGCAAAGGCCCATGGCATGAATGTATCACTAATTTTTGATAAAGAAAATTGTACAGCGTCGCTGCCATTCTAATTCTACTTCACACAGGAGCGCGAGGTAGACAAGCCGCAGAATTCTACTACACACAAGTGTGGTGGTAGACAATTAACAAAATTGAAAAAAAACGGTGACATTTGACAAAGATGAGGGGATGCCTAGCTGGATATTAAGACAAGCTAGACGGTGTGACCAGCATGAGAAAACGACTAAAGAAAGGAGTGACCAGGACGAGGGTGTGACCAGGACGAGGGTGTGACCAGGACGTAAGGTGTGACCAGGACGAGGGTGTGACCAGCACGAGGGTGTGACCACACACCTTGTTAGCGTCGCCGTAGGTGGCGTGCTCGTCCGAGTCGAGGATGGAGGCGACGGAGCCCAGCATCTGGAGCACGAAGGGCTTGCGGTGGAGGATGTAGAGCTGCTTCACTCCGAACTCCACCGCTGATGTCACCATCTTGTTGCTGCTGTAGTTGCTGTACACCCGCAGCAGCGTGGGCATCACCAGCAGGTAGCTGCGAAATGTATGGGTTAGGGCACCTGACCAGTCGTGCACCTGACCAGTCGTGCACCTGACCAGTCGTGCACCTGACCAGTCGTGCACCTGACCAGTCATGCCCTGACCAGTAAATACTAATGTCTAGTCAGTATTACTTGTGACTATCTACACCCGTACCACCGTCATCACCACCACAACCTTCACCACCACTACCACCATCACCACCACCACTAACATAAAGGTAATACAACACGGGACTTAGGTCAACACCCAAGAATGAGCCACTTGGCTCGTTCCTTCAGTCACGTAGTATTCTACTCTATTGTCTTCTATTCTCTTCTTTTTTATTTTATTCTATTCTCTACTAATCCATCCTTCCCTATTCTCTTCTCTTTTGTTCTATTTGGTCATATTCTCTCCCATTTTCTCGCATTCTCCTTCTCTATGACGACCGCATTCAGGCTGAGACACGCACCCGTTGGTGGCGAAGAGATTGTTGAAGGTGTGCGCGATGTTGATGTAGGTGGCGAGGCACAGCCGCAGCATGGAGGAGTCCTCGCAGTGCAGCAGCACGGCGCCGTTGATGACGTTGATGAAGAGGTGCAGGTCCGTCGTGTAGGTGAGGTTGCCCGCCATGCCCTCACACATGCAGTACACCAGCTGCACCCACGTGTACTGGTGCAGCTGGTCGATGCAACGCATTTCCTGTAGCACGAAAACGAAGTAAGTAAGAAACAACTGTAGTAAGAAAACGAAGAAACAACTACTAGTATGAAACTAGTAGTTGTTTCTAAGCAGCCTATTCACATGAAACGTGATCCGAAGAGAGCGAAAAGAGAATACCATTTAGTGTTGGTTTTAGGAATCAGAGTATACACAGGTGTGTTCCCAAACAAGATTCCTTCCGCATAGAACAGCACGTGAAGAAGGAAGACAAAGAAAAGATTATGAACAATCAACGAGAAAAGTATGAAAATGGAAAAACGCAAAGTGGACACGAAAGTTAGAAGTATAGAAGGCTTAGCTCGAGCTGAGGTAACCTAACCAGTGTCCGTCGAGAGCGCCAGTCCCTGTAGCACATGACACTCTACCCGAACTCTACTGCCTTTCCTGAGCCCCTGAAGAGAAGAGCCTCGCGAATGTCGGGTCGTGGTCAGGAAAGTCGTTCAAACAAGAAAATGTTTGTCATGTTCAATCGCAAGCAGACCGCTATCAATTTCATTACTAATTCAGATCAAATATAAGAAAACTAAAATACGGATAATAAAGTAAAAGACTCCGTGATATTTCACCATAATTAAAAGTCTTATTCGTTGCGTCAGTACGTCACACTCTACAAATAGCTAAATCATTCTTGGATGGACAAATTTCAAGCAGGAAATCTTTGAAGTTCAACATAACGACTAGAAATAAATAGCACTAAAATGACTGCACACGTTTCTGCACTCCAGTGACCCTAAATGGTGACGGGAGCGGGCAGCAGAAGACCCCGCCTCAAGGTCCCAACAGCCCACTTGGAATTGTTTTAGACACCGGCAAAATCTCAGGTGGTCTTGAAGGGCTAGTCCGCCAGCGGCTAGCA
>VOMN01082253.1:0-16831 GCA_014899125.1 Orchestia grillus | reverse complement strand
GTCTAATGGAGCTTGTTGAGGATAAGTTTTTTGCTACTCATGATCAAAGGCTCTCAGCCAATCCGAGGTCGAAAATGAAGCTAAAGATGGTGTGTGAAAATCTCAAGAAGAATTTGACTCTGCTGCCTTCGAGTAAAATTCTTGAAGATAGTATTCTTGGTGATTTGAGCCTCGATGTAGTCGTAACGAGAAATGATTTTGAAGCTCTGTTCTCGTCCAAATTCTCCAACAAACTAACGTCTGTTTTGAAATTTGCTCTCACTAACGCCAAACTATCGGCGGATCAAATTGATGAAGTAGTTGTAGTTGGTGGGTGTTCGCGAGTGCCTTACGTTCAGGAGTGCTTGAAAAAGTTCTTTTCGGGCAAATCCCTGAACAAAACAGTCAATGCTGATGAGTGTGTGGCCAGCGGCGCTGCACTTCTCGCGAAGGACCTCATCAGAGGCATCAGCGCTCGAGATATTGGAATTAAAGAAATGATTCAGGATCCTACGCCGCGTCGGTCCGATTTCTACAATTACATGGAGTTAACTCCTAGCCTGATGTTTGAGTATGAATTCTCAAATTCCTTCACCAACGGCACTGAAGAAAGGACAAAACATACTTTCACCCTAGGTCCATTCGGGGTGTTCAAGATAGATACGTTTCACATGAAGCCTTTCGATAAAAATCAATCTATGCACCCAAAAGACTCGCAGCATTCAGTGGTTTCATCTATGACCGATCGCTAAAGACACTTGAAAAGCGCAGGAAAAACGTTGAAGCTGCTGAAGCAGCGATCAATGACCTCGAAGAATATTGCCACGGACTTCAGGAGGAACTGGAATTTCCTCCTCACAGTTTTCCCGCCCACAACTGTTGGAGTGGGCCGACGGTCAAGAAAAACATTCTGTGAGTGAATGCGAAAAGCGAAAGAATAAGTTATCTCAGGTGTGGGAAGAAATGAAACATCAGTTCGAGGACTTCAAGGCTACTCGCAGTAGTGCATACAATGATAAGAATGATGCACCAGAGTTGAACAGGGAACGAGAGGCGAGAAAAGGTGACCTCTCAGAAGTGCAGCAATTGGACCAGACCAGCATGTCATTTGAAGGTTCTCGTGATCCACTGGCGGATGAGAAAGAAGTCATTGAGCCACAAAGAACTCTTGAAGAAGCCTCGGGATATTCAAGGACGACAATGATTACAGACTTTTCGTGTAAGTCTGGTGAGGCCTCGGAATTTCTTCTTGAAATACAAGCACAACTTCAGAGTCAGTCTCGTCTACTGAACTATCTTGAGAGCGCCTTCGGAGATCAGAGTAGAACTGAAACTCTAGCAAAATCTTTAGAACGCATCAAGAAAAATATTTCTGAAATGAAAGAGTTACTGCACACGGTCGCGATGGCTGTCATAGAAAATAACAACAAACCTAAAGTAATTGAAGAGACAATGCTAACAAACAAAGTAGAAGCATTTACTCAGACTGACAACACAACCCCAGATACTGATCCTGATTTTGTCACTTCTAATTCCCTAACTTCCTCGATGATTTCAGCAGACTCTGCGTTTGAAGAACTTTCGTGCCACGATGTGCCCGCGAGTCCTTCGTCCCAAATCCTGCATCACGACGGCCGTCGGAGACGAGACGACGAGCTTAGCTCTGCAGGCCCAAGCGCCGTTTCGAAAAATCGTGGAGCTGATAAAGCGAACCAAAAGAATTTCTCTCCCAACAAAGAGAAGAAAGTGTCGTCGTCGTCGTTGTACGGCGGTGACCGAAGTCGGCCGTCGAGTTGTACGCAAGTTTCTCCACTGTACTCCAAGAAGTCGAGTGGAAGTCCTGTCTCCAAGTCGGGATCGGGCAAGTCGTCTGGCCATGACGAAGACTCGGTCACTTGCGCTTCAGGTAAAGTGAACACTGCGCGGAGACTGAACGCTCGATCCTTTGAAAATGACGGGACTTGCTCTATTCATTCTTGAATTAAATGGAATTTTCTCGGTGAAGCATATAATGGGACAAAAATGATTCTCGTCGTTTCCATTGAAATCGACTATTCATAATCGAACTATGATAACCAAAATACTGTCTTATCGTATTGTATCAAATGAAACCTTTTATTTCCTTCCAATTACATTCATTAACGAAACGATATACAGTGTTCGATCCGCGACGCTGCCGCATATCATGCGGCTGGATCAGAATGACTTCAGTTTTGTCCTATCCATAAAATTTCTTCGCGCGTATGAAGTCAATTCTTTCAGTCACACTTTGCTGCATGCGTATCATGAAGCTACGTTTACAGTAATATTTTCTTTGAAGTATTATTATGGGGTGACGGAGAGACGGACCAACTAACCAAGCAAACCAACAATGTTTCATTTCGTGGTACGACGTACTGTAGCAGATCATTCTTTTTTATGGCTTGATTGGTTGATAATTGGTTTCTATGTCTTGATTGATTTTATGGCTAGATTGATTCATAATTATTTTGTATGGCTAAATTGAACTGAAATAGAGTGAATTGGAAATAAGGTTCTCTTTGAATATCATTTTTCTTTATTACCTCGTTCGAATTTTGTTGTCAATTGTGGAAGTGTACCAATGAAATCGTGACGTAATAAGAAATTTTAAATTTTTGGAAGTTATTCATGCTTTGATTACCTCCTGAGTTTCGTTATCTTTGTGCAGAGCTTTCTTTTCTTAAAACTAATGGCGATCATATCTCACTTACACCTACAATAATTTTTGAAACACGCCGCCTGAGGACCTTAACGATACGAAAGAACTCTGTAAACTGATACTGATTTTGTCTGTACCTTTCCAGGCACAGCAAAACGTCCGGCAAATGACGCTGTGCCGTCCAAAGGAAGTCCACTGGAGAACAAAGTCGCGTTGGTGCCACAAGGTCCCGGGTTCACCCCCGTACGCAATTGCCTTCGTAGCGTCCTGGCGTGGGTCTTCAAGCTCTTGCAGATCATGCGCTTGTTCCCATGGGGGGGCGGGGGCGCGGTAGCTGATCCTGAAAATCAACGTGGTGCCACCGGCGAGAATCGCGTTGAGCAGCGCGCTAAAGGTCGTCAACGAGATGCAAACGCCAACGGGAAACGCGTTGAGCAGCGCCGTAAAGGGCGCCAACACCGCAACACCAGCACCTCCAACCGCGCCCGTAAAGGGTCCCCTCTAGCCGACAAGGAATTCTCCGACGATGGCAGCGACGTTGAAGAAACGAAAGATACCAGCAACAATTTTGGGAATTGGTCATGCTATATTTTGTGAGCTATCAATTCTTCGAGAGAATGATTCTACCTCGGAGTGTTGAGTCTTTGAGGGACGGCTCTGTTCCCTAGGGAATGAAGTGCACCTTGAAATTGGAGAGTAGTTCAGAAAATGATGGGCACAACGTGTGGTTGTTGGAATCTTCAAGGGAATGAAGAAAACCGAGCATGGTTCTGTGAGTAAGGAAGGGAATGAAGGGTAAGGTAGTGAAAAGAATGAAGGGCGTCATGTATGGTGGGACTAGTAACACTTCAGTGGGTAATGAAACTTACCCACTTTCATTACCATGAAAGTGGGGAATGAAATTCCCTAACGATAGTGAAGGGAATGAAAGGCATTGTGCACGGCCTACCAGAATGCAAGCAACATTCACCACAATTCGCGCGCTCTACTACAGAGAGGCAGTCCTACCGACACCGTTTCGTGTGGAGGAGGGGAGCGAGGAGGCTGGAGATGATCTCTTTTCAGGATTCCTCCCTCATCTCAAAACTGACTACCCCAGCAACATGAAGCGGAGATGCCCCAGCAACATGAAGCGGAGATACCCCAGCAACATGAAACGGACATGCCCCAGCAACATGAAGCGGAGATGCCCCTGCACTTGAGTTTGCGATGTTATTCTTATTGGATGTAATTGCTGTTGAGCTCTACGATGTTCCTCTGACGCCTCGCGATGTTATTAGTACGAGATACCACCATTATAATTTTGTTGGTGTCTGCCATTATTACTGTGAGATGTTATCATTACTTTTGTCGGTGCTATTATTAGTACGAAATGCTATGTTTAGTTATTTCTTTTGCAAATTATTTCGTTTGTGCCATTATCAGTTCTAGAACGTATTAGATTTTTATATTTGCTGAAGCGAGCTGGTGCATGGACCAATAGGTATAATTTCGTTGGGCTCAACTTAGTAATTTAACTAATGATTTAATGACTTATTTTTGTGATTCAACTTATGATTTAAGCTGAAATTACTGGGAAAAACAATTCTTTTCATTCCGCTTGTACATGATTTCATATGTACAGGTCATTATGTGCATTACGTATTATTGTTCTTAATTTCAGCATTTTATTATCATTAGTTCAAGGCTTCACAGCTGATCTCAAGAGAGCGAAAAAAAGGGACCATTTAGCATNTATTGCCTATCCTGTGGCCTAACCTAACCCTATTGCCTATCCTGTGGCCTAACCTAACCCTATTGCCTATCCTGTGGCCTAACCTAACCCTATTGCCTATCCTGTGGCTCCTGAGGGTTATGCAGTACATACGGTATGTGTGCTGCGAATCTACATACTTAATACTATATGTATTAGAACTTAACTTAATACTATATGTATTAAGTATGTAGATTGGAGAAACTATGATTTAAAAAAAACTGGTGGTGGGTGCATCAGGACGATTTTTTGCCGAACTGGCAACGTGCGTTGTGTGTGTGAGGTGTTAGTTGTGTTGCACGACTGTACTACGCTCATACCACTTGTGTTGCACGACTGTACTACGCTCATACCACTTGTGTTGCACGACTGTACTACGCTCATACCACTTGTGTTGCACGACTGTACTACGCTCATACCACTTGTGTTGCACGACTGTACTACGCTCATACCACTTGTGTTGCACGACTGTACTANTGTCGGTTACTTCTATCAGAGTTTCTCTAATATGCGCTTGTCTCTCGTGTTGAAGAATTGAAGTTCTGGTATATATCGATATATATTGTGTAGACATACTCGTATATGTATTCATATATTTTTTGAAAGTTGTAATAGCAGGCTGTCGTGATTAGCTGTGTTTCAATCGATTGATAGTGACCGGTAATCATTTTAATTGATAAAAATTTGATTGACAATGAGTGGTAATTTTTGATAGAGAATTAAATCGATAGACAGTGACTGGGAACCTTTTAGTCTAATCCAAACAGGATTACTTTGCAGGTTGTCGTCATTTCGTGAATTAATAATTACCATTACCCTTAGACTTACCATTACCATTAGACTAACCATTACCATTCGATTTATCATTACCATTCAACTTGACATTACCATTCGACTTACCATTACAATTCGACTTACCATTACCATTCGACTAATCATTACCTTTCGACTTACCATTACCATTCGACTTACCATTACCATTCGACTTACCATTGCCATTCGACTTACCATTACCATGAGACTTACCATTACCATGAAACTGACCATTACCATTAGACTGACCATTACCATTAGACTTACCATTACCATTAGACTTACCATTACCATTAGACTTACCATTACCATTGGACGTTACTGGCAGCTTCTTTGGTGTAGTCCAAGTTCAATTTTGGAGCTAATTTTAATTCGAAACGTCCAATACATTCGAAGTCTCGCACACAAATAAATATATCGCTGTTCTCGTTCAATACAGGTATGTCATCCGGAATTTATATAATAGATTTCCGAGTTCTTATGGCTGTATTAATTGAAATTATTGCCACAGGTAACACCCATTGCGGTCTTTCTTTGTGTACAGGACACACCAGAAGAGGCACTGCGGCTCATAGGTAGTGCGCTTGCTTTCAGTACTGGAGGTCCCGGGTTCAAACCCTAGCGTGCTGGGTAGATTTTCATGGAGTCGCGGAGTGTTCTCTTGTTTGGACAACGTTACTTTCCCCATATTCCCCACACAACCCCACATTCCGTACAGTCCCCGCACAACTCCACATTCCCCACACAACCCCACATTCCCCCACAACCCCACATTCTCCGCACAATCCCACATTCTCCGCACAATCCCACATTTTCCGCACAACCTCACATTCCCCACACAACCCCACATTCCCCGCACAACCCCACATTCCCCGCACTACCCCACNGCCTCCGACTGGGCCAGAAGGATTCTAACCTCAAGTCATGCTACAACACGGTGGGCTGCGTGGCCTGTCTGTGAGGCACCAAATTCGATGAAATCTTAACATTTATTGGAGGCTGTGCACCAGCGTGCCATTATATTCTTGCTTTGTAAGCCTTCGTTTACGTCCAAATTTATGTGAATTTCACTTGAAAGTGTATTTTACGTGTGTTTTAATTATAACTGAAATTAATCTGAGGCTTAATTGAGATTGAAATGATAAGAATTTCATTTTAGTTGGAATTTGTGTGAATTTAAATTATAGAAAATGAATGTGCTTCGTAAGTGTGAGGGTTATATATCTGTACATGTGATATGCTTTGAAATAATACAGGCATGTGTGTGGTCATGATGAATATCTAAGTCTTGCTCTATGTACTCCAAATATATAAAAAAATATGTCCTATAGAACTCGATATATTGAAATCTATACACAGATATATACGTATATTTTTAAGTAGGTGCGCCGCTATTCCGATGTAATGACTTCAGCATCACAATTATATTAAGGTATTAAATGATGCGTTTGTGTGTGAATTATATTGGAATTTACGAATTATGTGATCGTTCTAACCTCGTAACGATGACCGGGAGGCTTATGGCAGTCGTTCTCTGCCGTGAAGTGTGGCGATGTTGAATTGAATCAGAAATAAAGAAGAAAATAGTTTTATTTCGAGGAGGACGATTTCGGAATGTTCCCTCAGAATCAGAAATAAAGAAAATATATTTATTTTCAGGAGGACATTTTTGGCATGTTCCATGAGAATCAGAAATAAAGAAAGAAGAAAATAGTTTCATTTCAAGGAGGACGATTTCAGCATGTTTCCTCAGAACCAGAAATAGAGAAATAAGAAAATAGTTTTATTTCGAGGAGGACAATTTCGGCACGTGCCGCTGAGTATGAGAAATAGAGAAGATATGTAGATGTTATGAAATCAGTTGCACACGAAGTGGGTTAGAAAGCGGGTTATCGAACAGTAAAATGACACTTTTACAATAAATGTGGAAATTTAATTGAAACTTCTAATTGTGAGATATAATTCACTGGGCGATCGTCCAGCGTGAAGTGGCGATAAGCACCAAAACTAAAATTATTAACCAAATCTCTGTGGAAATTCTCTGCAGCCACTGACTTTTTTATTCGCCTTAGGCGATAATAATGCAGCCCCTGGCTTTATTATTATTGAGGGGTATAGGGCCCCTGGCTTTATTACTATGGAGAGGTATAAGGCCCCTGGCTTTATTACTATGGAAGGGTATAGGGCCTCTGGCTTTATTATTATGGAGGGGTATAGGGTCCCTGGCTTTATTACTATTGAGAGGTATAGGGCCCCTGGCTTTATTACTATTGAGAGGTATAGGGTCCCTGGCTTCCTACTATGGAGAGGTATAGGGCCTCTGGCTTTATTATTATGGAGGGGTATAGGGTCCCTGGTTTTATACTATGGAGAGGTATAGGGCCCCTTGCTATATTATCATTATTATGCTGCTCAGCGAAAAAGAAAAAATGAGTGTATATATCATTTTAGTCAGATCATAATCGAGGAATTAAAAGGTGAATGAAAATCTTGAGGCATGGAGGCAACCTAACTCTACAATACCATTTAATAGTAATACCATGCATGTAGTCTTACATTTTCTACTGTGTGCAAGGTAAAGACCACAACAAATTTTATCAAAGAGATATAAATATAATTTTCAGGATAGAATCTAGCACACGTTTCTAACAAACACAACACGGGTACTGCGAGGGGCAATACATTTTACAATATTGGACGTTTTTTTAAATATTAGAACTAAAGAAGTGCTTGTGTTACCTGAATCCATGAATTTTCTATTATGTTTAGATAACACAAAGTTTTATACATATAGGAGCTGTACGGCAGCGCTAAAGCGACTTCCATAGTCGAATAGGCGTACCGCTTTTCAGAGAGAGGGAAGTGGGTAGGATTCCAAGGCCTCTGTGTCGGTCCTCGTCAGTTACCCTCTTCAATTGCATGTCCTGGTCGTAGATGCGTTTGGAGGGCGTCATTTAATGCGCCCGCACGCCTTGTTATGAGCTGTGTAGTCTGGGACGAGATTTTTTTATCAGTCCTTTACTGCGTGAATTATTTTTTAGGTGGTTATTGGTCTAGTTAGTGTTCCAGTTGGTTAATGGTCTGATTAGTGTTCCAGTTGGTTAATGGTCTGATTAGTGTTTTAGTTGGTTATTGGTCTGGGTAATGTTCTAGTTGGTCACTGGTCTGGTTAATGTTGTAGTTGGTTATTGGTCTGGTTAATGTTCTAGTTGGTTATTGGTCTAGTTATCATCGGGCTTTTACTGCTTGAATTATTTTCTGGTTGACCCATATTTTTCGATATTGTGCACATTGTTTTTTGACGGCACGTTCACGCTAGGTTGGGTGCAAACCCAACAAATACAGCGGACAGCATTTCCTGTCGGTAGGCTGTATTCTATTTTAGAGAAACAAGTATAATAATTAATGTAATGGGCCCTTCACACGGTCAGTCAATGTCTGAAGACAGTATCGAAAGACACCCAAGTATGGCATCGAATGCTAACTTTGCTCTCTATTTTACTCTCTATTCAGGGGTGAGGCTGGAGCAAAATGACTATATATAGTCACCAGGATAGAGAGTCAGCATTCGATGCCCATATTTGGGTGTCTCCTGACAGTGATCGAGCGAGAAGCCCCTTCGATTGGGAAGCGGTTCACAAACGATCTTTGGCTCTGCCTCAGAAGTAAAGTCTGTTTTTTGGTATTGTGAATAACATGGTAAACACTAGGGGTTACTTTTTCTATTCATTGACTGCCCCGAGAAAAAATGATAAGAAATGTTTACAAAGAACGTCATGAGAACAACAAGTTGCCGAGCGTTATGTAACTGCTTCACATCTAAGTCCAATCTAATGTGTATGAACATAAGTATGAATACAAGGTCCTCATAAAATGCTTTCTTACTTAATCCGGGAAGTTATGAGCTCTTTCTATTTAAAAAAACATAAACTGTACGATTGGAGGAGTTCAAATAAATTTGGGAGATTTTCTAGTCTCCAGTTGGGATATTCCCTAGTTTCTAGTTGGGAAATTTTCTAGGGCCTAGTAGGGAAATTTCAAAACTCCTTGTTTCTAATCGGGAAATTTCTTGGTTTTCAGTTGGGAAATTTTCTAGTTTCTAGTAGGGAAACTGCGGAAATTTCCTAGTTTCTAGTTAGGAAATTGGACATTCTGTAATTTTTCTTGGTCTCAAAACATTCTATCTCAATTTTCAAGATCTCCCACCGTGGTGTTTTCTTTAGTTCATACCCGTCTTCAAAAAGTTCCTATTTTTTATTTATGCTAACTCCTGTCGAGCATTTTATTTACAACATAGCGACACACTTCCTAAATTATTTTTTTTGCAAGCCTCCAGCACTGTGTGAAGAAACTTATGAATCGAATGTGGGAAATTTTTGCCATCCATACTCCGTGAAGGGTTATCTGAAATGAAACATATCTTGAATACAGAGTGGCCCAAAAGTAAGGTACCCACGCTGATATCGGTAGCACTGATACGTTAACAAATGTCTAGGACACAATTTCACAAGAAGCTTCCTTACTTTTGGACCATCCAGTATAGCCCCGCGTGAATCCGGTTTGCTCGAAGTAAAATATCACAAATAGTTCAGCTTTGTCAGGGATTTAGTTAAACGCAATATGAACTTGACAAAGATTTATTTTTAAAATCACGCAGAACTATCCCTGATAATCTTACAGTTGAATCAACAGCTACAACGGGATAGCTGTTTCTTCTATAAAGAAGGAAATGATTACAATTCCCCAAATGAGTGTTGTGTTTACCTTTTTGAGCGTAGCATTTTCGAGTAACAACTTGGAATAAAACTGTTATTTAAAATTGTTCATCGATCGGGGACTTTAAAATTGAAATCTTGCTCCCAGAGCTATCCTGTCACGTATGAAATTTGAACAATAAGCTCGATCCAATTCTTTAATTGTGAAAATGCTTCACAAATCTAGCCAAAAAATTTTGCATGACCCAAGCGCGTAAAGGCGTGCCGGCTGAACCCTCAGCAGGTTGTATTCATGGAGTCAATATACAGGCAACCCTGTTTATCGTCGTTAAAATATATTAATTATAGTACAATAAAAACAATGTTACTTATTTCTTGAGGCAACTTGTTTTAACATAAATAATTAATGTATTTTCAGTTCGTTTGATCGATCGTGACATTGCAGTTTCTCGTTCGAAATAACGCGTTCGGTACGAGTCTGTTTGTCCGGCGGTGATATTTGACTGCAACCTTCAAAAAACATGGTTTTTCTTGTATTTTTCGTGCATCTATTCCACTAATTGCAGTCCGAATAATTTAAAATATATTAATTTACTTTAAACAAATTAGTTAGTGAATAATCGCTCGTGAAATGTGTGAGAAACTTGCATTTTCCTGAATGGCGACATTTGGCACCTCACGAGGGTGTAGAGATACCAAGACGCTTTTCAGTCCACGTCGGTGCCACATCTTTTCTAGCCTTCCATTCTGTTGGTCAGAGATTGCATTTGCTCGTGAAAACGTTATTAAAAGTTGAGAAATTCGTGTGAATTCGGCCGTGGAAAGAAAGGTATGTAAATTATTAATTCATGGGAAGTACGGGGATATATTACCATTAGTATCACTCATTCTAATATATGCTTTTCTGTCTTCGCCCGCAATCGCCCATATGTGGGCAGACATTTCAGGACGAAATATGTCGTTCGCGACCATGTTTTGTCTCTAACTTCTCGTTTCAAAAAAGTACTTCTTGAAATAACGGAGAGGCAACTACTAGCGACGGAAAATTACTTGGATATGTTTTAGTGATTCCTACAGCAAATAATTACGTTATTTTTGATGTGTTATATATTTTTGTGATGAACCTATTAGAGATAAAGATAAAGAAACATCTTGATTGTATCAGAAGTTTTTTCAGAACTAGGGGATTAGCAATTTTTCAATGTTCTATAGCATATAAGAGTGAGGATGAAGAGATTATAGTATTGTTGCATAAGAATAAATTTGACTCTTATTACGTGACTTTAAATTTCATAGATGTCAGCAAAATTCTACCCTCGCTTCTCAATTTTTTGGTATTTATTTTTCGGTTAAATTTGACAGCAGGACTCCCAAGGCAGAAAAGTATTGCGTGTGACTTTCTAGAGTATTCTTATCAGATGATGGCGAATTTGAACTTACCTGGTATAAATAAATTTAATTTAGGTTACTGATGATTTTATAGAAACTTTTGTCGGTCGCGATATCGGTGCAATATTTATGTTTAAAACAACCTAACCTTATCTTCTAAAAGACTACAAACCTATTTAACCGAATTAGGCTTTGTTCATTATCCATTCGGAACTCAAGAAGTCCCAAGAAAAATGCCAAGTGTTGCCAGAATTTCTTTGTTGGGGGTCCGAATGTTAAAATTGACGATTTTTGATATTTTAAATGTGCGAGGTTATGCTCGTGATAAAGAATTGACTTAGCGTGAAACATGCATGCACGATTTCAACATTTTTTAACTGTACAATTTGCTTAGAAGTGAACTTGTGAAATTCAATGTCATGAACGAAAAAATTGTTATTAGTTCTCTTCTGGACAATAATTTACGTCACTCATGAGGGAGACAGACTTAACGCAGAAATACCGCATTTTTCATTCTAATCTATGTGCAGAATCCTGAAACTCTGATCATCTCGTTCGTAACCGTGCGCACCCTTCAGTAATAACATAGGGTGGAAATTCAGAGCTCATCTCTCAGTAATTAAATAAGGGTTTTCCATTTTATCATGGCTACGGTTCATTGGGGCTAAAGTGAATTAATGATTTTCTTTGGCATTGGATATTTGTTAGGAAATAAAGACGAATCCTTAGAGGCTCGAACGGGAGTTCGAAGTATGTAGTGACGAAACGGTTGATGGATTGCACATGCAGAAAAAAATGAAAATGCTGCATAAACACAAAGTCATGCATATCTTGGATACAGAGCCACTAAATTTCTTCTTATTGTATATACTTGATATTTTTTCAGTTTCATAATTAGGATTAGTCCAGACAAATATTGTCTAGGC
Organism: Orchestia grillus; assembly: GCA_014899125.1. Classification (NCBI taxonomy): domain Eukaryota; kingdom Metazoa; phylum Arthropoda; class Malacostraca; order Amphipoda; family Talitridae; genus Orchestia; species Orchestia grillus. The sequence continues at coordinate 4,576 of VOMN01082253.1, read as the reverse complement.
CAAGGGTTCTGTTAATTTTGTTGAACCGTCTTCAAGGGGCGACGTATATTTCAAGAAACCTTTATTAATTCCAACACGTTTTACCGTTGGGTTTTCAATGCCTACCGACTACTGGCGTGGTGAGGGATGTGAGAAATGTGTGGTTTAAGCTTCCTTTTGCAAGGGAAGTACTCCCTGGTTACGTGAAAATGACTCGCCTAAGCCGAGATTCGAACCCAGGTCCTCAGCGTAACAACTCATGCTCCCGGCTTGTATCTAGAATATAAGAAATTGGTTTATGCTATATTTATGAGGCCCTTTCATGCTTTGAAATGCTCGACAAATTTTCGGGAGTATTAATTATTAAGTATTCCCAACACTTCAACGACTTAAAACCCGAAACAATGGATTTCCTGCCATGAATACTAATGTACAAGGGAGACTTAGTTTCTCCTTCGCATGCTTTGGCTAATTTCGTCCAGTCGCACCAATGTAAGGTGCCTTACAGTCGTCTCAGTTCGGCCCTGACATTTGGTCAGTTCTGTTTCTGTTATGTTAATTCTTATGTTCTTTACGACACAAACGGCCTTTGAATGACATTGTTTAATTTATGCGCGAGTTTTATGTGAAATGGCCTTAATGAAACAAAGTTGCCTTTGAATGGTATTATTTGATTTATACGCGAGTTTTTATGTAAAATGGCCTTAATGAAACGAAGTTGCCTTTGAATGGCATTATTTAATTTATGCCCGAGTTTTACGTAAAATTGCTTTGATATGAAGTAACTCTTGGAATTTTTTTCCCGTGTATCTTACACTTGCAGCTTAATTTTACATTTTTTCCCTGTGGACTCGTGTAGAAATCTGTTGTCTCTTTCCCGTGACCTTAGATTTAGGGTAACTATTCCAGGGTCAATGTCACGATAGTAAAATGGCCTAACAATTCTTTCGATTTTTAGAATGTTTGTGTCATGCACACAGTTGATAATTAATATTCCTGAAGTGTAGTAGCAGTATTTTATAACATAGAAGATCCTCATAAAATTAGCATATACTTGAAATATTTCGCGATAACTTCTTCCTCTGATCATTGACCGCTCCTTCTTATTATTATGTAGTCTAGAGAAGAATTTTTTTATTTATTCTTAATATAAGCGGACAGTCTTGTTGAAATCTACATTGACCTCTGGAAATCGTTAGAACACGTTTAAACGAACGGCTGCGTTCAAATATATTTGTCGTGACTATCCCTAATTATGAAACTACGATAAATATGGTAAATTCCTCAACACGTCCGCCATAAGCACTGCTGGTGCTTGACAGTCTTCGATGAGAAAGTTCTTCTCTTGATAAAAATAATGCAGGTTTGGGTGAGCAGTATCGTGGATACGGAATGCTATATAAAACAAGCTACATGAAATCTGAAAAATTTGAAAAACAACCTCAGGGAAGAGAAGAGGACGAACAAGCAGGCAAGACTTCTCATATTTATGGTCAAGAAAATAAAATAAAAGAATTGGGTCCCTGGGACTGAGTAATTCATGAAGTTACAGGAAGGTTGCTGGTGACGCATGTCGTCTTGGTACGAATTTCCTGTGTTCACAGTATTGGGAAATGGTCAGGCCGATCGTGTGCCTATCATTTACGGTGAATTGGAATACGTTCAAAATGGTGCAAAAAATAGTTATGTCTTTTGAGTATTCGTTAAATTAGGTACTAAATATCGTTCGTATAATTAAGTGTAGAATATGTACGTTACTGTTGCTCGTAATAAATCCTAATAAACGTGCCCTGTAGAAAACGACGGGATTTGCCATTGTTTATTCTCCAGATGAATGGAATATTTCAGGGAAAATGTGAGTCATAATTTTTTTCTATCGTTTCATTTGAAATGAACTATTCATAACCAAATTATATCGTTCACAAAACTCATATCATACGTACTTTCTGCAATGAAACCTTTGATTTCCTTTAGCTTATACACACATTTACGATACGATATCAGTATCTAATCTACAACACTGCTGCATATCAGCGCGGTCTGCAGCAAAATTTTCCCATTGTATATTGATGAGGAGACGTACAGACCCATCAAGCAACGAACAAAATGTGTATTATTACTTATAGTAGAGTGTAAGTTGCGTCTTAATCAGGAATTAGATGCAATTCCTTCGATAATTTGTGAACGTTATTATAGTTACTTACATACAGAGAAATTTTGAATGATGAGAGCAAAAAGAATTATAATAACTTCTAAAATAACTGAAGGATTTTCAAAAGCTGAGAAGCAACAGAATCTTGAGATGTAGAAATTTCATTTTAATTACTTTCTTAAGAGGATATTCTCCATGTGCCGAGGCTGTTCATTTCTGCATTGAGTGCTGGTCCAACGCGCCATATTGCTGCCTCACTGGATGCCCTTTTTTTCTGTAGAGACAGTAATGAAATGATATAAGAGAGGTGGTCTCTCATTATTTCCTGTAAGTTTTGACGAAACATTCCTGAAGTAAAAATAGGTCCCAATTTATAGAAAAGTGTGACTAACGGACAAACAGACATAGTATTGATTAAAAAAATTATACGATATGTAATATACGAACTTCAGAGATTTTTACTCGTTAATTTTATGGATGATCAAATAGTTCACGAACTAGTTTCAATCCTTTTACTCGATCATACGAAATCTGTTGATTGTGAAGCATTTTTTACGCTGTGCAGGTGCTTACATAGTTTTGTTTTTAATGCGATTTGTATATTGATTTTAGTATTGTTTATAGTAATTGAAAACCCAGTTGATACCATATTCCGCGTTGTAAGTGAAAGATTTGGAAACATCCACTGTTTTTTTTAATTACCCAAGCTTTCGCCAAGTCACACACCATATTCCGTGTGTAACTTATTTCAGATGAGACGACCGTTTTCTTGTATTTTTATTGTATTTATTTGTTTGGTTATAGTAGGTATTACGCATATTGTATTATGCATATAACAGCGTTTTCCGCACTCACGGATAAAGAAATGTTTATTCATTTAAATATTCGTGTACGTTGGCAGAAATCTCATGTACAAATCACGTTGAAGACAAGGGAACAGTTCTCACTTAGAATTTTCTTATTAAATTTTTCAGTTTTCCTTACAGAATATTTAAAGGATGGATTCAGGTTAGAAGTTTAAATTTCCTGTGGTGTACATTTGTGGTGAAATGCAAGTCATTTCATTTGTAGTCATTTCTATAGATACCACGAAAAATATTCGTTTTTAAGCAGCTTATCAACTTGACTACCTAATAACGAAAAAGGCTCTTGTTCATATTGCCGCCAAATATCTTCAAGTTGAACATAAAAATTCATTTAAGACTTATATATTTATATCGCCTAGGTTAAGACCTGCTACCCCGCTGCCAAGAGCGGCGTGAAATGAGCACAGGGATGGAGGGTCGTATTGGTGTGGCGCTCGATCGCACGGCCAATGCCTCATCGATACACAACAGGGCAGAGGCAAATGGCCGACGTTGCTATGCACGTGGTTACCATGGTCACTCCTTTTCTAAACGCTCATTAGAAACATTCATTCATGAGCGAATTATATTTAGACGTGGCACAATTGAAGTAGACTTAGACAACCATCAATTCTGGGTCCGAGTAAGCTAAGGCAACCTGCGCTAGGGTTTACCTAAATTACCCACCGTATCTACTATACCATTTGCACGCGTAAGACGTTTGTGTGTACAACATGTATTTTATTGTGATAATTCACTTTTATTAGGTGTTCTATTTTCGATGTACAGGTTTTAGATTCTTGGGTAATATTTAATGTTTTTTTTCATTTGGGTGTAAAATGTTAAAAATTGCCTTATTAATTTCAAGGCCAAAAACTGCTGAAAACCAATGTTAACCTACTTGATGCAATTTTCCTTCAAACATGAAGAAAACATAAATTTCTTAGCTACAAAGGCGCAAAATTCCTAAATGAAATTTATTTATATTTATCATATATCAACTTATAGATAGCCTTGTACAGGCAAAAAATAATTAATTCCGGTTGCATGTCAAGGCCCCTTGCTGATATTTTTTATTAATGTTCGAGTGCGTCGAATGTGATAACACTCCTGGTAGGATATGTGTGAAGACGTCCGACCGTATACGATGTTGGTAAGTTTTTAATAATTTGAATACCGCTCTACAGAATTAATGTCATGTAAGATACCAAACGGACATTGAAGTCGTATTTCAAAGTAGGTTGAATTTTGAAGTCTCCTTGTATCCACCGACTACATTATTTTTGCGACAAGTCTGGATTTCGCTTTGTAAGAAAAACTAGCTGCAGTTAAGCTGCATTTAGCTTTTTGAGATCCGCGAACAGCATTTTTATGAAACCTTGAGATTATTTCAATCAATAAAGAATTGGACGGGGAAATCGAAATTTCAGCTTCTCCATGAAAAACCCGAACCCTTCCACAAAAACCCGAACCGAGTATTTTTTCCTCCGTATCAGTAATACCATCATAAGAATACCGTAAACATTTAATTTCTAGCAAAATAATCCTTCAAAAAGAAGGTTCGGTTTTTTGCGGGATATACTAGATGGAGCCACGAGAA
>VOMN01082248.1:0-16981 GCA_014899125.1 Orchestia grillus | reverse complement strand
GTTTACAAATTTTATACTTCGTTTTTAATTTCCTTATAAATACATGGAACTTATTCTAGTTTTCTAAAACTATGTTTCTTTCCCACGATAGAGTTTGCTCAAACAACATACATTTACAGTGAAGATTGAATGATGATAATATGATATTAAGAACAGTAGTAACAAATTAACCATAATATGAAAAGAATGTGCAAGAATAATTAATGAAATTTATAACTAGTTGCCTAACCAGTCAATAATGATAAAACTTGCTGTAATTCTTAAAATGAATGTTATTTTCCTAGTGAAGCATTTAAAGGATCGTAAATATCTCTCTTTGTTTCCTTTGAAATGAACTATTCCCAGCCAAACTAAACATGTTAACCAAAATACGGTCATATCATATTTTATCCAATTGAACATTCAATTCCTTTTAGACTACATTCATTTACGATACGATATTTAATATCCTATCTGTGACACTGCCACACACAGTGCGGCTCATTGTATGATTCTCCAATGAAATACTGATATGGGGGACGGAGAGACCAATCAACCAAAAATCCAAACAACGAACAAGTGGCATATTATTAAGTTCAGCTTGTTTGTCTCGATACCAAGAAGCTATATCGAGACGCTTGTATTCCTATCGGAACTCTTCTGATAACACTAAACGAAGTAGTAGCCACGTGAAGGATTGTGGCCTAAGCGATTCTTGAAGTATCTTAAAGAATCTTCTGGTAGTCTGGAAATGTTCCCGTTAAGCTTCGACTCAAAGAAGTACCAAGCCGACTATATGAACAGGAATGATAAAGCAAACATTTTCGCTGAACATCTATTTATAAGAAGCACTTTTAGAAATAATCTACGAAATTCATATCATATTTAAATAATAAGCTATTGAATGTGATAACTGAATTGGACTTTCTAATTCTCTTCACTAGCTTTCTGACGTGGCTTAGAGTCGCAGGGTCTCCCTTCATACGACTCATCCTGCTCAAGCTCCTCGTCGACGTCCCCTTCAAGTTTAACGACAACAAACTGCCCGACTTGGAGTATGACTTCATCATAGGTAAGGTGTCTTTTGTTTTGAAGTGTCTATTATTTGAAAAATAAGTGTAATAGTGCTGCTCTTTGAAATTCCATCTTTCTGCAAGGATGTTAAAGCAGTTTTTCGGAAAATTGGAAAAATTAAACATTGTTTTGTTATAGTTGTCACACGATCTCGGCCCATGAACTGCAACCGTAAGCCTGCGAGCCGTCCAAAATTACAGTATAATCTAAAATTTGGGATGAAAATTTTGACGTTTGAAGTCTAGGAAAATGATGGGGTAATTTTTCTAGAATTTCCTCTGGATGTAGATATAAAGAATATTAACTTTGTGGTGCTTTTTCACGCTAATTGAAACAATATATAAAATAAATGATCAATTTATTTATATTAGAGTGTATAAAATGTGGGCAATTGGCAAAAATTATTGGGATAATCTCAAAATGGTCCCTGTTACTAACACGGGTAAGATAAAGAAGATTAGGGCTGCTTATCATCAGTGTGGCTAATATCACAATGGCAAAAAATTCTAAAGTAGGTACAGATTTCAAGTCTAAAATTATAAAATTACGGAATGAAAAAGACACCGTTGAACTAATCTCTAGACTTCCTAATCGTTCCCAAAATGTTGTGGGCCGAAAATTTAAAGTTTAAAGCGACACTGGTAAACTTACCATGGGACTAAAAAGTAGGGTAAACCAAGAAAAGCTACAGTGAAAGAAGATCTTTCCACTCGTCGTCTTGCTTTCTAAAATAGTTTTCTCACTGCATGGTACATTTCTGCACAAATTAAAATTTAAAATATCTGTTTCCTGGGAAGCATTGAGACGCTTGCATGACATACGCATAGGCCTTTATGCCACAAGCCCTAGGCCAGAGCCGCTGATAAGCAAGAATAACGAAGTATTAGGTCGTTTAAAAAATAATAATATGGCCTAAGTGCTACGTTATAAGTGCTCTCCCTACCACACATCAATCAATTGTATAAGATGTGGTTTCAAGCGTCGGGGTACATGCTGTCCGCGTTACGCAGGCATATGCTCTCCCTCCAGCCAATCAGCTACCTAGCAGTGAAGACACAGTGATGATGTGTCTGGACTACAATGCTCCTATTGGCTGTCGAACTGTACATTAGCACTCAGAATAGGGTTCTAATATATATTTAATGTAATAAAGACGTTCGTATTCGGTATGATTATGGATATTGAAAACCATTCAGGAATGTCTCCTGCCAACAAAAAGGAGCCTGTTTTCATGTATGATAATAATCCGTCACATGCTGTAACGGCTACAGTAGAATACTTGAAGACTAAATTTCAAAGTTAGCCGAGTTATGAAATGGCCGGCTTGTTATCCTGATCTGAACCCTATTACGATTCTGTGGTCACTACTTAAAGCAACGTTTTTATGAGTCAGGTCGTCAATTTTTGTCCAAGGATCACCTCTGGAGTGAATTTGAAACTTGGGCTAAAGATATTACTGCAAATGAAATTGAAAGTACAACGGAATCTATGGACGTCTCCTGGTTATTGTTGACGCGCGTAGAGAGTACATAAGTCATTAAAATGTTCCTCCTGTATTGTTTCAAAAAATTTGTATTAAAATTTTTGTAATGTTCACACCTTATTTCAGCATCCGTAGCAAAGTTTAAAATTTTGAAAACCCTGTTTTTTATAGACTTTTCATGTTGGTACACAAAATTGTGATACGGTTAAAATTCAACTTCATCTAAATCAAATAAATTTAAAAATCTTCCTTAATATGGGACTGATCGATGTAATACTCTTACACAATAGTTAATCCTCATTTAAAAGAAACACCCAAGGCTTAGTAATGGCCGATATATTTTTGAGCTATTGGGTAAAAAAGCTATCTGGCACAAAAGCCTGGCGCAGGCTGTATTCATAAAAGAATCCCGCTGCGTAATGAGTAATTTTATGATCGGATAGTCTTCCTTGGCTACTGTGCACAAGTCCCTTTATTCTGTATGAGAACTGCTTGCAAATTTTTATAAAGGCCTTGAAATTTTCAACGAAATTTTTGCAGAATTATGGGAATACTTTCATGTGTCTGCAATGTGAAAATGTAGGAACTCTGCCTTAGTGCAAGGAAATTTGCTTGAGAATCACAGTACTTCAGTGTTTGAAATTGTTAACGACTTATTTAATTACCGTGCAATTAAGGGTCACCGATGTGGGTTGACTGATTCTGAGAAGTCAATTTTAGCATCTGAGCAAACTATTGAGAAACGAAAGTAGGAAATATCCAAAATGGTTGAACGCCATCACCAAACCTTGAAAGATTTGGTTACACATCTTGCAAAGGCTTGTGGGAGAGCCTATGCATAAGGGTCATTTGAGGATTTTTTTTGCAGTAAAACATGTTTACAGTCATATATGAGGTTGTGAAAAATTCAGGCCTAACCTGCGGAGAAGCTCTTCGGTGCCCTGGACAGTGAAATGTGTTCGAAAGTATACAGGTATCGTCTCGTGAAGGTTAGAAAACCCGTACATTGGCAAAAAAAGACTCCATGGACGAAAATTCATGAGCAGAAATATTTGAAATGGGCAAAAGATAACATCAAAGTTGACTGTGGGAAGATTGTGCTCGCCGACGAAACTCAAGCCACCCGATCTAGATTCTAGAGAGACCGCACGGTTGGAGCAAAGCATGTGTGGTGGACAGACAGAAACGTCATCAGTGCTTGAGGCACCAACGTACAGGAAGGGAATTTAAATTGGGTTGTGAAAATAGGTGGTGTATTGGTTGGACTGTGGAGAGTGCTTGATGGTGTGAAAATGACTGCAAATTCCTGAAATTCTTTCCTGAAAGAACACTTCGAACCCTGGTTAAATAAGTAAATAATAACCTTCGGGAGAATAATCATATTTATGCAAGATAATTCTCCTTCGCACGCAGCTCATAAAATGATGAACTTCCTGCAGGATTTAATTTTTATAGATTTCGGAAAATAGACTGGCCAGCGAATATTCCAGACACGAATGAATGAATTCTACGGGTAATATGTTATACGTAAAGTCAAACAGTATATTGAAGTGATACACAAATTCCTTACCTGAATTTTTTCCAACTCATAAATCGTTGCGCTGAGATAAGTTCCAAGCCACAGCAACAACACAATAAGAGAGGGGCGATCAATTTTTGTCCCCTTACGCAAATGGCATACTTTAATAATAGTTTAATTGTAATTTCAGTTTCATATTTGAATGGAGGCTGCTACTTATTCAAGAATTATACAAGAGGATCATCATTTGTCCTGCAGCGAAAGAACTGATACATCATTAACTTAGCCAACATAGACAGTACCTACACTAACAAAAATTTCATAAAGGCATCGCAGGATGCACAGAGCGTGCTACGTGAGCAGAATTATAACGAACAACTCACCTGAAACGAAAATTGAAACAAGACCAAAAATTCTAAATTATTCGTTAAGAAATACTTACTGCTGCGTTTATCCATTTATCCATTCATCTATCATCATAGGAAAGAAGTATAACGTTTGTAATAGAGAGGGTACCTTAGCTCTCTCACTTCCGAGGTATTGCTTTTGCTTGCACGAAAATGTTAGGTTCGAGAACGTCTTCCTTTCTGGGAATTTGCTGTACACGGAAATCTCGACTTAGTTAAGCAGGATTAGCAAGCGCGAATTGATGTCAGCACCATGGGATTTCTGCACTACTAGGTCACAAATTTGGATGGCCATAAGACACTGATAAGAAAACCAACGATAAACTGTATCAAACAACCAGATAAAAAAGCATAGCTTTGTTTAGTATTTTTCTATGAATACAAGTTCGCTGAATCCAAATTCGACAACAGAAACTCCTATCACATTTTTTTTGAAATGCCCAGCAATATATTTTACAGTTAGAATAGTTTACCATGGTACGATTAATGGTCGATTTCCCAAGCTCAAATTAAATGTATCTGTTGTAATAAATTTGCAACTATCTAATGAATAATAACTAACCATGCATCAGACAACGTCATTCTCATTATTTTAGTATTTACTTCTCCGTTTATAAGACACCTTAGCTTGGTCGCGCTTCAGACTCCATGAACAGTAAGCTTACATGGAGGAGTTTGTACCTGTTTCAATTTTTTGTATAAGCTCCTGAACAAAAAGTTAGTCACTTGCTGCTAATATGGTGGGGACCTCCACGAGTACGAATAATGGCGGCAGTTCTGTGCGGCATTGAGTTTACAAATGTCCTAATGTATACCTGGTCAACTTTAAACCATTCTTGCATCAACTGATCCCGTAGTCCGGCCGCAGCATTTGGACGATCTTTTCGATGTCTAACTTATCGTTGTACGTGTCCGCAAAATTGTTCTATTGGGTTCATGTCTGGGGACTTGTTTAGCTGGCCAATCTGTATGCCTAACATATCCTGAATGACTGTCCTGCTAATTAACGACAGTTCTAGCCCGATGCACCCGGAAGTTGTCATCCTGGAAAAAAGCTCGGAAAAACAATACATTTGAGATCGAAAAACATTGGGTAACTAATTTTCATTCGAGGAGCTTATAGTGTTAAAATTCTCTCCATGTTCATCACTTACATCTCCTGCATTGTCTGAAAAAAAGACAAATGAGAAGGAAAAGAAAGTGTATCTTCAGTGTTACAGAGAGACCTTGGCACCATTTGATAAGGTCATCCACAAAACGCTTGATGTTTTCACAGTAGTCCATTGCAAGCACCGTGAATGCATGCCATGCACTTCTTCGTCAAAATCATCCATTGTCAGTGCAAAGTCAAAACTCAAAAGAAGAAGCATTTGTAACAGGCCACAAGTATATCCATCATTGCATAAATTTAGAGGATCGCAGAGAAGAAAGAATGTGATTTTCGTGTTTTTTGTATGAATCTCAAACGGAGTTGGCTCCTTTCACCTTTTTTTTGTTTCATTGTTATGCAGGGTAATTTCAAGGCAAAACAGCGACTTTGAAGAAAATAATAATTGATAAAAGCAACGATAATTAAACAATGTTATTATATCCATTAACAAGTAACAATAGAGAACAATAACGAAAGTGATGTTATTGAGTGAAATGATGGGACGTATCTCAACCATCACAATAAAGACTCTCACTTTCGTCGGCCAGTGGGGGGAGGCACGGCCGGGAGCANCTCATGCCCCTCACCCTCGGCTCTGATGTGGACTACCACATCAAGTTAGACACGCCTGGATACCTGCAGCAAGCCTACAAGAAAAATGTAAGTGCAACAGCCATCACGTTATCTCAAGTTGATGTATATGCATAGTGTTTCGACACGTTTTATATGCCATTTTAAAGTTGATGTTCTCGTTGTTACAACGTGCTTCATCTCATCTCAACTTGATGTATATGATGTTGCGAGACGGATCATGTCATCTTAGGTTGATATACTTCACACTCCACAGATGTAACAAAGTCGGTATGTATGCTGTTGAAAAACGCGTGAAGCAACCTCAACCTCATAAGTATGTATTCGAGTACGTGCCACCCGAACACAACTCATTTATACTTCATTACCCATATTATTTTTCAGTTGACTTCCATTTCCTCATATTATGCGTACAGAATTTCTCTCGAAGGCACATGCTACAGTGGATGTATGATAAGCAAAAGTATCAGGACAATATTTCTCGTTCGTAGGCCCTATTCTTGCGTAAAGAAATACTCAGCATACGCGAGCGTAATTATCAGGAGTGTGACAAATTCAGTACGTGTGACGGGGTTAATCATCACTTGACTTGAATAATCTTTACTTGACCTTAGCTTGCATATGCTTTGGTGTACATGCATGAGGAGCGGAAGTATGCCCTCGAGAAATAGGAGGTCAAACTTCCTTGCTTCTGCTCGATCCCAAAGTTTCTCCTTAGCCACAAATTTCTAATAGGTAAAATATTTGTTTCTTGCTTTGTTTAAATACGGAGAAAAAAACTTTGACCACTCCGATCGCTGGGTTCTTCTTTTTTGGTTTCTCCTGTTTATTTTTTTAACGTGAATTTTCATATATGTGTTTATAGTAAAAGTAGTTTCAGCGCTGTAGTGAAGGTTGATTTTTTAACGATTCCCATAATGTGGAAGTTGATCATTTAGCAGTCGCTCTTCACAGCATTTACTTTAGTAATAAGCTCCTTGAATAAGAAATTAGTCATCTATTTTTTCGTACTCCAGGTATTCCACGTGTTCATCAGTCTGTTTTCAAAGCTTCGACCGAAGTATAGGCTATATCCGAGGCCTGCGCAGCCATAAGTCTTCATTCAGAGCTGACAAGCTTGTTTCTTAGTTACTCCACAACCATGGGACGAATGCAAAATGTCTCGGAATGGCAAAAAAGGGCTATTGCATTTGGTCAGGCAAAGTGACACCCAGTAAAGGAAGTAGCAGAATTTGTTGATGTTTCATACCGCACTGCTATGCCGGTAGACCATCCAGGGAAACAATCCTGTACATACGACAATTCAAGGCAAAATTGTAGTCGAGAGAAAATTCTAACTGATAAGGACCGCCGCCGTGTGTCCCAGGTTGTTAACCGAAATCGCTTTGCACCAAGGGAGAAACAAATGCGAAACGTTAATGATAGTCATTCAGATTTGTCAGATTTATGAATTAAATAATCTTAAAACGTAATTTGAATGTCCTGTTCCATTTCCACAGTCAATTTGATACTGGCATATGTAGTATTCAAGTAATTTAGGAATAATTGAGCATGAGAACGATCACGAAAAATGCCAACATAAAATTTTCAATGCAATTTGAGTGGGGTGCTAAAATTTCATTTTTAGATTCCTTGATTCATTAATCTGGCGGGTTTGAATGCTCTGTCTACAGAGAATGAGTAGTTTTCCAGGTTTGAGTTTCTAAGGTTTTTGTCCGTGATCGTTTAATAGTTACGGCGTGGCCACTTCAATATCCCGGGCTATAAAAATTTATACTGATTACTCCTTCTTGCCTTAGGAATTTGATTTCTCGAGATCTTATTTTGAAGGCGATGGCTTCTACGTGAATTTTTCTCAATTTTAGAATACGCTCAATTCTCAACAGAGTTGATGATGGCAATATTTTTCACGAGGCTAATGATAAGGCCAGTCGCAGCACAGGTTCATTTCACTTCTTTAGTTTGGTGCTCAATCTGAGAAACTGAGGAAGGAACTGGCGGTAGTAATAGCAAAATATTTTAGGGACATGTGCTTCAAAATTGCTTTAGTGAAAAGCTTTAGAATTCACTTTTTATCTATAAGGATAAACTTCCTCGCGGAATGCAAGATTCTTTTGTTTATAACTTTACTTAAGCACGTTGCTCGCCAGAGTACGTTAGATGCACATCGCGTACTCTCCGTACCAGAGTCAGCGAGCATTCTGGCAGGAGTTTCAGAACAGGCTCTGTGTTGTCAACGCCCCCACGTTCAGCTATCCGTGACCATTCTGAAGAATGCAATAGTCCAGTTTCGGGAAATCAATTTTGTATCCTCTGGAAAGTAAAATGTTCTTCAGATGTACGAACTTTAGAAACTTTATTTATTTTCAAGCATAAGCCTGTTTTAAATAATAACCTCTCTTCGTTCCGCGTGCATCGGGCTAGAACTGTCAATAATAATTGGCATTACAGTCGTTCAGGATATGTCAGACATTTAGATTGGGGAGCTAAGTCCCCAGATATGAATCCAGCAGAAAATTTGTGGGGCCACGTAGAACGATAAGTTAGATGTCGAGAAGATTGTCCACTTTTTCACTTTTTATCATGAATTCTGACTAATATGTGTTTCTACAACGTTCGTTGAGTAACTCGTGTCCCACCAACTTTTATGATTCCCTTCACAGTTTAATTTATTTAAACGTCATTCGCTTACGAAAACGTGAAATGTAAACAAGAAATATGGTTTCCAGTCATCATTCCTGAACATCGGTCGCACTATGGGCGGGAGTTCGAGCATAAACGGCCTTGTCTACTGCCGCGGCCACAGGCTCGACTTCGACAACTGGGCGCGACAGGGTAACTCCGGCTGGGATTACGACTCAGTGTTGCCATATTTCAAGAAATCCGTCAGCTACCGAGGCATCTTCAACCCAAGCACAGGCATGTATACGTGTTCTCAAAAACCAACTTCTATAGTCGTAAAATTTCAGCCCATTTTCCTTTCATTTTTTGACTCATGTCCTTAAAGAGTCACAGATAAATTGGAGAGTTCGCCTTCTTTCTAGGCATAAAAAGATATTACTACGTGTCCTAAGATCCTTAAATTCACAAAGTGTTTGGCTTAAAAACCTTGTTTGGGAAAGCAGCCGTTGAATCTCCTCGGATATTTCCCCACGATGTCGTGAGCCAGATATAAAGTACACCTGACTTTTCTGTGAAGACTCGCGTTTCACTCAACAGATACCATAATTTCACGAACACGATCAAAAATTCTTGCAGAACAATTTTCCCCACAATGCGCACATTCCACGGTGTAAAATTTGAGAGAGTGCCATGCGATTCTTCATTATTGACTCGATGCAGTGATAGCACAACAGGGAGTGCTGCATGGTAATTGAAGAATTATTTTGATATCGCTATGACGATACAAGTTTGATAAGGAAATGATGACGCAGTGTTAATACGAAACAATAATGTTATAGATACTGCAAACGCTGGAAGAATTCGCTATGCAAAGACTACCTGGATTAATCAAAATTTCGAAACGCTATGTAAAATGTAAACTTTTCACTTTCGTGCTGATCAACATAGCCTGTATTGAACAGTTGCTGCTAATAGAGTGAATAGAAGCATCCGGTCTTGTCTCGAGCCATTCCGAAGAATTTACTCCAATATTGCAGGATCAATAGTCTTAATTATTTTCATTACAGATATAGTTAAAAGCTCGCTATCCACATAAAATGTGAACCAAGGAGAAAGGACCATTTAGTATGTGCTTTAAAAAACGGGATATCTATGCACAAGGTGCACAAGGCTCGTACAGGATATTCCAAGCATTGAAAGGGCAAATTAAGAATGAAAAGGAAGAAAAGACAAAGAAGAGATAGCGACGGAGTAAGAACTAAAATAATTAAATTAAGCACGAAAGACAGCAGTATCGAAGACCTATCCATAGCTGAAGTGGTCTAACAGTGCTCCCCTGGGAACTCCAGTCCCCATAGCAAATGATAGATAAACTTAACTCACCTATCCTAACCCTATTGCCTAACCCTATTGTCTATTCCTATTGTCTATTCCTATTGCCTCATTTTTCTTTTGAGGCATTGATGTATGTATGAAATGGAAAAAATTCAAAAATATTGAAAAAATCTCAAGGGTTCAGTCAAAAACTTCTATGCTACTGTTCTCCTCATAGGTGCGCAAGATAAAAATGAATAGGAAATCGAAATATTTCTCTTCAATGCAGCTGTTGCCACCACTGCTGTTTTTCCTAATGAAAACTATTGTCAAGAAAATAATGTTGCATGAGATTAGGGTCAAATTTCTAAAAAAAAAATTATCTCAGTAACGGAATAACATGAATCCTTAGTGTTGTTATGTCAAGAAAATGCAAAAGTTTCATTTTTCAAAAAATATGCTATACTTTTTCGTCGTTACGCTCTTGTTGAAAGGTTTTTAGAAAATGACCGTACATGTCAAAGTGTTAGCAAAATATTTTTCCCTTAAGATACTATGTATTTCACTATATATCAAACATTAATTCGGAAAACAATTCAATCTTCCATTTCAATGTAAGTTTTTATTGAATGTACTTATGAATCGACGAAAAAATTGAAATGCACCCAATTAATTACGTAAATACGTACGCAAACACATTTTTGAAATAGAAATAGTTTTGTATTAATTTAGCGATGATACTCAGGGGCCGTCAGTAAACCACGAAAATGTGACTGATACTTACAACCGCTAGAGCAGAGTGGGAAATTTGATCAAAATCCGCCCCCAGAACGGTACCACGGTCGCAGTGGTCCCGTGGCGGTAGAGCCTGCAGCGTTCAACTCCACCATGACGGAGGCGTTCTTCAAGGCTGGACTCGAGCTTGGATACGAAGTTCTCGATGAAATTCTGCCCACTAGATCAGGTACAGTCCAGCAACTAGTGTTTGCCATGTAGAGTTCTTAGTACTCGAGGAGTTTACACAGCAAGTTCTACATGGTAAATTTGATTCACTCTCAAACTAAGGTTACGCGCCATTGTATGAAAGAGATTTTAGTCCAATCATGTCGAGATGAATTTTGTCGGTGATATGAATTAAACAATTGAACGATGTTTTCTTTTAGAGTTTCATTCTAACGTTTTCTGTTTTGGGAAATCAATATAGATCATCTTGTTATCGCTGTGATTCATATTAGCTTTTAGTGTCATGTCATTTTGTTAATTTGGTTAAGCTTATTGAAGCTTGTTGACGATTCTCCAGTTACTGAGACGATGCGTCAACGTATCAGTTCAGATTTTCATTCAACAATACTGGAGCTATCCGTTTATAAGTTCAGCAGGCAAGGCATTTAATTTCTTGTACAGATTAATGAAGTTCATGATCAAACACAATGTCACCAAATGTACCTCAAATATCGATTACAGAATTTTGATTTAAGCTCTCATTCTGATGCGTCCAACGTATTCTAATCTATCTCGTATGTGAAATGTGTAGATTATGCTACTGGATTTGTTAGATGTACACCAAAAACAACAATCAAAATTGTAGTCGCCTGTAGAAATTGCAACACTATAACTGATGCCGTTGAACTTCTGAACACTGTGAATGCCACGATTGCTAGAGTTCTTCCAATGGAACTCTAATTGTGAGTGATTTCAATCTCCTCCACATAGACTAGAAAAAAAACAATTAGACCTTCAATCTATCTTGACAGTCCAACCCAAACGGGCAATAAAAGTAAAGAAAGAATTCTAAATGCTTGCTTCGCATCAGTGTTTACACGAAAAAATTAACTAAAATTCCTCAACCTCAAGCTTTAAAAATTCAAGAAACCATGAAAAACTATGTTTCCCAGATGATGATGTAGAAAAACAGGTCAACGTCCTAAACCCTAAGTAACTGATTAGACCAAACTGTTCAGCCCCTCGATTACTCAAAGAAACTGCTGAAGTGATTCACGAAGCCCTTGCGAACATCTTTCATAGATCGCTCACAACTGGAATAGGTTCACAATGGAGCGAATTCGGTGGAAAGCAACACAAATGATCCTCCGCAGAACCTTGCCTACGACCAGCGTCTTCAAAGACTGAAACTCATCTTGCTTGAATAAATGAGAGTGCGAGGTTAAATAATTGTGATCTACAAACATCTTGACCGCTTCAACAAAGCCGTCAAGATATTTGCAAGGCTGTTCGAAACAGTTGAAGCTTTCGCTCAAGAAAGAGCGGACGTAAACTAATAATATGAACCTTGAGAGCATCCCAGACCCTTGAATTGTATCTGCTTAAAATTATTAGAATGTAGAGCCAACTATCAGAAAACAGACGCCCAGCTAAACCTGTGGACTTGTTAAAAATTAACTTATAAAAATAGTGGATTGGGAAGCCCCTACGATAAAAATTGTACAGGAGATCAGGGAGAAATTACAAGAAAATTTATGAAAATATCAACTACTTATTACACTTGATTTTAAACTTATGACTTGAGGCCACTATTTAAAACATAACTGATGGTACTCGTATGAAGGAAAACCTTCTAAATCATGAGATCTCACTGTTCAAGCGAACGTTCTGATTTAGTGCGTGAAAATCGGTGACGGTTTAATTTCTGTATACCTGCTTCTTCCTTCTCTACAGAGGTGCAGTGGGTAGTAGAAGAGATGGTCCTCACAGAACACAAGTGGAAGTAATACGACTCGTTCTTTGACTTGTTTTACCTTCCTATTTCACGTCTACTTCTTTGGTCTCTATGAATGATAGGTATCTGACGGCATGCGACTTGAGTAGACTTTATAAGAATGAACCACTTGGTTGTGTCCTGTTATCATATTCTATTTTGCATGGGTTACGTTATGTGTATGAAAATAATAGGCCACCAAAACTAGGCAAAATACATGCTAGTCTACGACGTGAATGAGGTAGCATAGGTTGAAACTGCAGGGTGATTGAGATTCTACAATTCTTATATTTTTCGTAGATTTAATGGATAGATAAATCCAAAACACGATAATAAATTAATTACTGTAAATTGTCTTAATTTGACGTATAAAGTATTTTCATATGTGTTCGGCTTAAAGCAAAACGAGCACAAGCTGCTCTGTCTGACAGAGTCTCACTCCGCAAAGTCGGCAGTTATTCCGTGGAAGAAACGGCTACGCAAAAGTTAAAACAACATTGCAGGGAAACGTTCAAGTGTAACGACTTTTAGGGAGTTAATCTAGTAATCTCAGTTAATCTAGTACGTATGATAATTACGTTTCCATTTGGAACCGAGTCTGAAAGCCTTAATTCCACTATCAGAGTCAAGGTATACAGTTAGTGATGTTTATTTATCTGAAATTTCTATGGGAGCTTTGCAAAATCTCAAAAACCATTCATAGTCTCGGTTATAGTTCTACCAGTTGGCCTCTAATTTCAAACGAACTCGGCATACCTTTTCAAAATTTGTAATGCAGATTGACAGCTGCGTCCTACCTTCTATAAGAACAAAGAACAAATGCAGAATACTTGCACGGACCAGGTTCAACGCTCTGTTATTTCTCCGAAGATCGTGAAAGTAACTCTTGGTCACTCACGAATTTTGGGTGGTGCAAATGTTTTTTCTATGAATAACTTAATCGGAGTGATCATCCCAAAGTCATTGGTTTTTTGCTACTTAATATTTTCAAATAGATTGTGTTAATTTGGGAACAAGTTGTAAATTTTCGCGTAGATTTTTTGGAACTATCATATTGCTAAGTCAGTAACTATAATGTATTTGCATCTATTCGAACTAAGCAAACCTAATATTTCGAAATGCGATCTAACGTCACCAATTAAACACTTTTACTACCAATGAATCATATATAAGAGCGTCAGTTATATTTTCACTTTTACTGCGTTATCCACACTTGCTCATTTTCTCCATAGGCTCCTTACTCCTTTTTATTTTAAGCTGAATAAAAATTTGGGTCTGCAACGAAAGCGTTGAAGAAATCCAGTGCAGTCTATTCTACCAAAGAGAATTTTAATCAAATTTACTCAAGTGAAATGATCAATATATATTTTTAATGCGCAAATTGCACAGAACGTCCTATTTACCGTACAGCCTTCATTTTACTTGGATTGAATTGAACTTTTTTCACAGGGATGGAAATCTTTTTTCGGAGAGTTTATGACAAGGGAAATAGTTGAAAATTTGTTTGTATTGTACAGCCTATCTCTCTATTGTACATCTCAGCCTGTCCTCTAAGCGTCTTCCAGTCGTTTATATTTCCTCTCGGTTACGTTATGTTAAATGGGGCTCAGTTAGCTTAGTTGAGTTTGATTGATTTTGCTGTAATACGACGTAACGCATCCTGCATACAACGGTGGGTTGAAAATTTGTGAAAATATGGAGTTAACTTCCGTAGAGTTTATTTCAGTGTTTTATTAGTATCACGCCGTTTGAATATCTTTCTGCACAACATTTTCTATGCTTCAAACCCTTTCGAAAATCGATTTCCTCCCCTGAGTATTGCTTTTTTAGCCGTGCGATCAGTGAGGCACTTCGTGCAGCACCACCAGTCAATTTGAATATTTACCAATAAAAGCTTAATCTAATAGTATTGCCAAATCTAGCCTATTCATACTGGAGATCGTCCTATTAAATTTTGTTAGAGGAGGGCTGATCCAATCCTACGAAAAATCTCGTTCGATCTCATTAGGGGAAATAAAATTTAATCCTATTTGCGGTTGTTTGACATAGTCCCCCAGGGGTACTCTGATCAAATTCTATAATAGAAAATCTTATCTAGTGCGTTGTAATTTAATTTTAAAAAGTGCATGCTATTCTAACCAAATGCGGTCTGATCCAATCAAGTGTAATTTACTCTACCCAAGTGCAGTCTGATCCAATCAAGTGTAATTTGCTCTAACCAAGTGCAGTCTGATCTAACCAAATGAAATATAGTCCCCCCCCAAGCGCCGTCCCATCGAACCTAGAGATGCCCTACTCAAACGTAACCATGGATAACATCAGGAAATTAATCCAAGAGTTATCACATGTTATCGTTGAAGGTAAAACGAGCTGAAAAACGAAATTGAAGATCAGTTACATAACGAACAAAACTATTAATTCAACTGAAAATGCGAACCTAACTTTTGGTAAATATTTCTTAATCTGAACAAGCATTACTGACTCCAGATATGCTAGTTTAATTTAGTGAAATCTAGTCTAACAAATTGTAATACGCCCACAGGATTTGTGGCACAATTACACACAATCGGCAAAGGCATTCGGCAGTCGACGTCTGAAACTTTCCTCCGACCAAACATCAACAAGAACAACCTTTTCGTGTTGACAGACGCCACCGTTAAGAGGGTAAGGAAGATAATTTAAAATATCTTAGATGTACAATTTTGAACGTAACTAATTCGACAGTTTAAGTTATCAGCAATGAATGAAGATCACACAGGTAAGTATGAAACCTCCAATCCTTAATATTTTTACTAATTTCTTCAAACCTAGTGCTTGTATAGTCATAAATTTTGATATGCTAACAAGTACGTAAAAAAGTGTTTAAAGACATTTTCAGAGAAACAAGTTCTATAGAATAATTTAACAACCGAATTTAGCAAAGGTTATGGAAACAAACTATTTATACAGTACGGAAAACCATATTAATTGCAGAGACATAGGATAAATTCGTGAAACTCTTATCTCTCTACATATTGTAGACATCGTTTTAGACTATTCTTAAAAAAATTCAAAGAATATTGCGTTTTCCAAGAAGAGTTATGCCATTTCGTTCACGCGTCACGCGATGGGAAAATAAAAAAGCTCAGCGTTCACTCCAGACAGAAGATTTTTGACTCGCAAATTGGACATGGTCATGGGAAAGTGTCTAAGCGTTACACGATCCCGAGATCTACAGCACAATCTGTCATAGAGAAGTTTAGTTAGTTCGGCCAGAGGAGACCAAATGAGATAGAGACAGAGTGTGAAAATCGAGTTTTATATGCCTTTTCACGTACTGATAGACACGCAACAACAAACTAATACTGTTCAAGTAATAGGTTTTGAGAAATTCGTGAAAATATCGTATATTGGAGAGTGTACAAATATTTCCTTAGCAACTATTTGTACGCACTATAACGATTGAGTCCTGGCTAAGAATCGCACGGTTTTAATTCATCTAGATATGTTAATCTTTCTTCCCGGCAGTATGTGCATCGAGATACACTTTAGTCAAAAGGAGAAGTTTCAGCGTGGAAAAAATATTTGTTTAGTTTTACTTCTGAAGTAGGAACAAACTTATCAGTTTGAAGCATTATTCTAGATATAGTAAGACGAACAGATAAGATTAAAGCACAGGCGTTTTGATTCATTGAGAAAGCGGCTAACTTGTCATTAGAGTCGAGTGATAACGGGTTAAGTGAACGTAAAGTCGGTAATATCTGAAGAGAAGTTAAACATTACATGCTTCTTTAATCATGGTTTTGGGTTTCAGGTTCTCTTCGATGACACGAAACGAGCCATCGGTGTTGAGTATTTCTTCAAAAAGAAGGTAATTATGCGTAAATCATTTGATTGTAGCAGGCAGACAAATGAAACTTTTCTTCAGTGTTTCGTGAACAGGTGAAAATTTAGCATCTCTGTGTGGCGCAGGCGTTAAGTAGTTTTCGTTTGTTTTTGGAGACCAATTTTATATGACTTGAAGCTCAGCAGTATAATATTTGATGTTTCATCCCACTACACACTTGATACACAGTGGTTGAGTGTGTGGTTGAGTGTGTGGTTAAGCGGGTGTGTGAGCGGGTGTGTGAGCGGGTGTGTGAGCGGG
>VOMN01082241.1:0-16056 GCA_014899125.1 Orchestia grillus | reverse complement strand
AAATGGGTGAATAAGTGTATGATACAAGATTTTTAGAGCATCAATTGGCAACATATTTCTCACTTTATACACGACACCAATCGATTTCGAAAGTTTTTTACATATGTATGACGTATGTTCACTGAGCGTCAAATGCTTGTCAAGGATTATTCCTAGAAACTTTGAGTCATCAGTTTGCTCTATTATACTATTTGCCATCGTTATTTGCTAAAGCTGATTTTTTTCTATATGAGAAAAGAATGTTTCGATTATGCGATAACTCCAATGCGTCAAGAACTGGCAGTACTTGGATGTACTTGGAGATGTTTAGGCCGTCACGCCGAGGCCCCACTGGGGTGCCGCCGCTTAAATAGAAATAATCGTGCAACAATTGATATACTTAAAAAAGCACAATCGTATTTGAAAAAATACTAGTAAATCTCAAGAGTAGCCAAGACAACAGCATAAACTATCTGATCCGCACTGGTGTTGCCTAGCTTCTGTTTCATCTTCATTCGTCCTCAACATAGCATTTGTAGTAATATCTGCCATAATCTGAACCATGAGAAAAATAGGTTTAACTATTCGTGATGCAGTACAAAAAATGTAGCAGAAAATTTGAGAAGATAATCATTAGCAAATCGTATATAATGAAGTCGCAGTTGATGCAATCGTATATGATTTTAAAATTAACAATTAGTGTTTGAAAATTATGAAATGTGCTGTGAGACATTCTTTCCTCATTGAATGTGAGGGAATATTAGAGTAACGTGCTGGACAACAGAACTATCTAAAGCTTATCACATTACACATCAGTAATGGCTAACTGACTTAAAGCTACCACGGAATCACCGTACAAAGTGCAGCAGTGATGGCTAAATGTCATAAAATTACCACGGGATCACAGTACAAGGCACTGCAACAGTGACAGCTAACTCACCAAAAGCTACCACGGGGTGACATCACAAAGGAAAAGAATAATGAGGACAAATTGACCTAATGCGAGCAGGTAATTAGAGTACAAAACACAACAAATGATGGGTAACTGAACTGAAGACAGTATGGGACCACAGTACACAACAAAACATAACAGTAAAGGTTAACTGACCTAGCGCCACAACACCGTGATGGGTAACTGACCTAATGCCAGCATGGGCCCACAATACTCAACACAACCGCGATGGGTAACTGACCTAATGCCAGCATGGGACCACAATACTCAACACAACCGCGATGGATAACTGACCTAATGCCAGCATGGGCCCACAATACTCAACACAACAAATGATGGGTAACTGACCTACGGCAAGCATGGGATCCGAGTGCAGGGGGGGCCTAGCGTGTACCGCATGCTGCCCTTTGAAGCTCAGCAGCGTGAGCGTGAAGTCCTCCAGCTGCAGCAGTTCTTTCTTGACCTCCTCACAGCAAGAAGAGTTGAACAGACTCAGCGCACGGTCCGGGCCCGTAGTGGTGACGCTGGTATCGTCCTTTACTGAACACGTATATTTATGTTTATAGTGGTGTCTTTCCTTATAAACTAGTTCCGCAAATGGTTATCAACCAATAGTATTTTGTTTAATGATAAATGCATTAAAAAAATTCTTACGAATACAGATAGTCGATTTCTAAAAATTAAGAAAATATCAAGTCTTTAAATATATTCACCTTGGAATCACGGAAGTATATCTAACCTGCGTTCTCCCATGAGTTTTCAACAGTTCTCCTGACCTCATTCCTTCGTCTATCCCACACGGACCCCATGCCATACTCCTAAGACACTTCATCTCCAGCACACTTAGCTGTCTCCTCTCAGCCGCTCGTAAACCCTCTGTTTTTAATCACAGGGCAAAAGACTGTTGGCACGACCACACTCCCATACGATCTTCTCTTAGCATTCATACCTACACACCTATTTCTTGACATCGCTTTCAATGCCGCTATTAAATAGGTATTATCCGGAAAAAGGAGCTGATTCACTTCATACGTTCTACCACACTCATCCACCAACTATAAGCTCTACCTAACATTCTTGCACTCAGTTCCCCCCCCCCTATTCATTTGCATATTAAATAACCATGAGGACATCACACCCTTGACGCAATCCCACTCTCACCACAAGTCACTCACTCATTTTCTCCCTATTCTAACTAATGCTCTACTACCTAAGTAAAAACTTTTGACAGTGTACATCAATACCCATTCCATAGACTTTCATCTCCTCCCACAACGCCTTTCTATCATCTCTGTCATATGTCTTTCCAAGATCCATGCATGTCCAAAACACATCCTTGCCTTTTGTGAAGTACTTTTCACAACTTGTTGCACAGTAAACGTCTGATCTACACATCCTCTGCCACACCTAAAACCACACTTCTCCTCTCCTCTCCTATGCCACTCCCCGTCCGTTCTCTTATGCGATTTACCCACACTCTACCGTACACTTTCTTCAGGAACGCTCGAAAGACTTGTGGCCCTTGGATTACGGCACTTCCATTCATCCCCTACAATAATGTACAGCAAAACCACGCATGCACTCTACCAATCCTCGGGTGCATTGCCCGCCTTCAACATATACACGACAATCACGTCAACTATTCGATCACTGCCGCACTTTTCTTCAAGTATTCAGCGGCACAACCATCCAATCCCAGGGCTCTCGTCCCCCTCAGCGCCACCTTCACCTCCGCTCTCGATATACGCTCTTTATCTAGTATCTCTAGCACCGGCATTCTCTATTCACCTTCAGTCGCAACAATACCCCATCAGCAATACAAACCTTTATACAATGCACATCAACAATAAAAAATATATTCTCGTCATATTTAAGAAAAAACGTAAAAGGATACATTGTGCACGCACGTGGACCATAAACAGATGGAAAGACACATATACAACATCAACCACAATGCAAATCCCATAGCTATTCTACAACTCAGTCTTACATTTAGTTGGCTAAGGACAGAATATCGCATGAGCGACAGATTTGTACACTACAAAATTCCATCCCTTTTGAAGCATTTACCAATGAGATTCAGGAGGCAGCTGCTCTAGGGCTTACATTCTTACGTAAAAAACAGACATCTGGAAAGAGAAGTAAGAGAAGTTGTATTTTCTAAATTACCACCCGCAAAAAGTAGCTCCATAGAGAGAAAACTTCATACTATTTTCAATATTCCTAGGCTTAAAGCTGTTAAACATCTCCCTCTACACACCTTCGCCTGTTAAACAAGCTGACACTGACAAACTCTTAACACAGTTGAACCTCTCATTAACAACTAATTAGCCAGAGAGATTATCCATTCACATGAATATTCCGCACGTGACCATTTTGAACTTGTGTATTGGACGGACATTCCGGTAAATGGATTAGGCATTCAGACCATTAAATTTTACCCGCTGCATCAAATTTGTGTTATCCCTAGATGAGAGGTTCAACTGTATACCTACTTACCATACGTGTTAGGGAACACATGTCTAAACATTCGAACTATTCTCAGTTATGCGCTAGAATGACAAATGAGAGTTTGCCATATTTACAGTTACATAAAACCCTGCACAGAAGCAATATTGAAACCCTTCTCAACAGAACACTAGAAGTCTGCACCAAATCACAAGATTTTATACAAACGTGAAAGGAAAGATTTAGACGCAACTACGATTCATTTCAACTGTACGTGCCTCCAAATGCAGCCACAGAATAAAACTTGACCCCCTCACCATCAGCGGGGTTAGCAGCAGCAGCCGTAGCAGCGGCAGTCTTCACACGATGATATTCCTTCATGAGCTTGTCGTCCATTGACAGGTCTGGCAGGGCGCGAGGCACGTTCGACGATTGGGCGAGGCGGAAGAAGCCATACTCAACGGAGACATTGCTGCTGTTGTACGACGTGTGCAAACCTATGCACAACTGCACAAAGTAATGCACCTTAAATTTCCGTTCAGTGACATACTGTTGAGTTCACATGAATAATTTCTAACATGGTTGGAGTACAGGTAATTGTTGGGACAGCTTACTGAAAGCAGCAGCCTGATTAATGAGTGCTATAGATTGACAGGTATTCGACTATCAAAAAGCTATTCGACATGTCACGTGCTTATTTTAAGCACCATTTAATTTGTGTTGAAAAATTTAGCTCAAAGTATTCGAAAATGTACTGTTGGTGCAAGAGCACACATTTTAAATATCTAAGGCTAAATATTTTGAACACAATCCAATAGCACTTAAAACAAGTATGTCATACATCGAGGTTCCTCTGTATACCCTAGTGTTGGCTTCAGTCTGACAGGTGGCATAACTACACACCTCATTGTCGGCTGTAGTCTGATGGATGGCACACCTACACACCTCATTGTCGGCTGCAGTCTGATGGATGGCACAGTCAGCATGCAGCTTCAGAAGAATTCTAGCAGGGTCAGGGTTGGAGTGGTGGGGCTGACGCTTTACCAGGGCTACCAGGTCTTGGTATTGACTCAAGGTGAACCTCAGAAAAAAATTGTGCCTGCTCACATGAAAAAAAAATTAGTAGGAAATGAGGGGTTAAACGACTTCTTGTATGATCACTTACCATAAACACTGAATAGTTGCACAAAAATAGCAAAATATTTCCTTTCAGTTCCCTACGGGTGAGCTTAAAGAGCGCATTCTAGATAATTTAAAGTTGGCATACATGTTTCTCAGTGCAGTCTTTAACAGATTCATTAGACAGTTACCTAGGTATCATACCATTTTGCACCATTTACATTCATTATGCCGAGCAGTGACCATTCAGCCTAGGTCGCTACCTGACTTAAGCCCATAAGAAATCACCAGCAATCTATATGCCTGAGTGGCCATATACCTCGAAATATTTTCTTTTTTACAAAGTCTACCAGCGTCGCAAAGAAAACCGATTAACCTTCCGGCCATGCTTTTTCATTTACGCTATCTTGTCTCCATTCTTACCATCTTATTTGCACTCCTGCCACCTTCTCTACACTTCACAAAACAAAAAATTCAAAAATCTTTTATGGGTTAAATGTAAATGATCTCATTTGTACCATACAATACTGCCTGATGAAGCTAAATATCTCTGGCAACATTCTATTTTATAATATATATATAGGATGGATCGTGGCCACACAAACGAGCTGAGATATCAATTCTCAATTTTCAACAGCTAGATTTTCAACCAGCTACCAGAATATTGGTGGCTAGTTTCAGATATTGACAATTCGAACAATAAGTAAGTCAGGACTTAGTGCGTTTCGAAACTTCATGCAAGACTTTCTCATCTCTTCAATGGACATAGCACAGTTCCAAAAACCAACATAAGAGAATGACTGCTCTGATGATAACAGCTTCACATAGGATTAGGCAGGATAAAGACTTCACAGAAGTGGAAGCCCTTGCCTACCAATTTAGGCAGAAGTGATAACATGCAAGTAGGGATACAATATTTCTTCCTAGTCAGTACTTCCTCAGCAGTTAATTAGAGCCTAATGGTATTTAGTACTTTGTACCTTGGTGTTATCCCCATTACTCAGGCATATTTTTGCACATCAATCTTGAGGAAACATTCGTTTGGGGAAGTTTTAGTTTGGAGGTATTTGCAGTAGCCATTCATTAAAACAAAACAGAAATTGGCAAATCAACACCAAGCCAACCTATAGCCTTCTTTATACTTCATGTGACCACCAGCTCTAGCATAATATTTACTGGAAAATTTCATATTCAAAAAGCAGATCAAAAGGGTTAAACCACAGATAGTTAAAAATATGAAGGTATATTACCTTGTACACAAGTCTAAATATTACCCTTGAATTATCCCTTAAACCCAAGTTAATATCAAGGTTTCAATAAATTTCATTAGATTCAGCATGTACTTGCTAACTCATGCCATCCCTATGAGAGTCAGTATCCAGAGTAAGCATTTCATCATCAAATGAAGAAAGAAGTACACAAATAACTCATAATTAGTTAGTTTAAAGCTCCCTTTACATGTGAAATGTGATCCAAAGAGAGTAAAGAAAAGAAGGGACCATTTAGTATTGACTAGAAAAAGCGGAATCTACGCACAGCAGTGTTCCCACACAAGATTTGCTACACACAGAAAACAGTTAAGGGAAAGGAAAAAAAGATAAAGAAGAGATAGCAAAGAAGGGATGAAAGTTGAAAGAAGCTAAATGGGCATGAAAAACAGAAGTCCTGAAGGCTTATCTATAGCTGAGGTAACCTAACAGTGCCCTTCTGGGGTCGCCAGTCCCCATAGCATACAATAGACAAACCTAACTAATTAAACCCTACTGCTTATCCTAAGTGGAGTAGCACACAAAACAAAAGCTTTATTTATACTAAAATTAGTGATACACA
Source organism: Orchestia grillus (assembly GCA_014899125.1). Lineage (NCBI taxonomy): Eukaryota > Metazoa > Arthropoda > Malacostraca > Amphipoda > Talitridae > Orchestia > Orchestia grillus. Next base: position 9,728 of record VOMN01082241.1, on the reverse strand, counting down.
AATAACACTACAAAAACAAAAAAGTTCCTTGGCATTGCAGTCATTTCCTTGGCATTGCGGTCATTAAGTAAAACGAGTAAACACGGCATTAAACTTATAAAAGATTAAATGAAAAACTGCCCACCTCACAGGATGCTTGTAATAGAGACTGTAGAGCGTGTAGAGTGCACCAATCCTTCGTTTTTCACAGTGTACTCCTTCCAGGAACTTTTTGGTGAGCACCACCACCTCCTCGGAGAACTCAAGCAACTCCTTGAAAGATTGCCGCCCCCTGCAATGATCAAACAAATTGTTAATATATCAATTTTAGCAAAATACTTTTGTCTCATATATTTTTTTGTTTAGTTGATTTTCTAGTTGCCAATAATTTTGTTGAGAGAACATATATTTACATATATTGGCAACTTCTAGATGCCAATAATTTTATTCTGTTCAGTTTAAATATTCTGGTAAATATATGTTCTCTCAACTACCTGTACTCTTTGCCTCAAACTAGGGCTCAAAGTTCTTGAAATATCCCAAAAATATAGTGCAAATATGTATGTCTAGGCACTGTATCCACAATATACCAGGTGCAAGAGCTATTTAGAAATATTTTTAGTATGTTAATCAAATAATATTTAAGCAAAAAATGCATTACTTTTAATAAAATTTTTACAAACATCCTTGAGGGCTTTTCATTATCCAATTAATCTATGAAGCCCTTTGGCTTCAATAATTGCTTCTATGCAGGTCAAAACCATTGACAAGCTGAAATTAAGTGGTCTCTAATTATTTTGGACATAACCTGGTAAATGCTGGTCTTCAGTAAAGCTACGGTACTATGAGGATGTTGATTAGTCTCTCTTTGAACTACATTTCACATGTAATAGTCGAATGGAATGACAGTAGCAAGTTTGACTATCACATGATTGTGAACATTTTCTGATAACTAATCTTAGGTCACTATGGCTATGTGAGAAGGTGAAAAGTCTCATTGACAGATGTATGGCTTTCTATTGAATACTTTATCTACCCAGGACTTGACTATTTTTAGAATATCAATGTATCCATAAGCATTAACACTAAGATAATAGGCAAAATGTAAAGTGGCATGACATGACCTTCACTACCTACAACTCTCTAAACTATCCAAGTTGCAGTTGAAGCAACTAAAAAGGTTTTTCTCTATTTCTTAGGTAACCATCTAATTTAAATCGATTATCTAAAATAAAAAATAATATTATAAATGATTTGAGCTTAGAATCAACTGAAAATGACACATCCTCTATTAGCATTGAGACCCTGCAGACTAAACCTTCCTATTTCTGTAGGATCAGATGCACAGATTACAAAGATGACTTGCCTGTATATCTGAGAGAATAACATTTCTCTCCAGCAGTTGGCAAAACTGGTGAACCGAGAGTCAGCCTGGGCAACGAACTTCTCCAGTAAAGATGCTAAGTCCTGAAGATAGCCTGATGCAATATACCATGAACCTGCAAGGGAAATTATGTGAATGTTCACATAACACAAACTTTTACTTAATATATGGTACCTCTCATTTATTAGTTCTAGCAATCATTAGTCTTTCAATTGCAGCAGGATTGAGCACAAATAATGTAAAGCTACAAGCAAACAGGAATAGTAGAAGAGCTGAAGAAAAATAAAATAGAGTGTGTACATTCAAAAGTATTGTTAAACAATTCTCAAAATTTATTCAAAATTTTTAATAAATAAACATAGTTACTTTATGAATAGCTTTGTAACTATAAAAGAAATTGTGGACAAAAAAAACTGACAGTTACTGGACCACATGATCTACCCAGTGTTAACTTTTTTTGACAACTCAAAAATATTAACCTAGTCTGTAAAACAATAGATAAAAAATACTTAGGTAGCCAAAATTATAAGCAATTATAGATGCTCTGGTAAAAAAGTTCAAGACTGAGTAACAACCATCACAAGATACAATTACTGAACTTCCGTAAGAACTTGAGACCCCTGCTTGAAACTTGAGACACATCAACTGCATGTCTAAATAGGACAGTTGTGCAGGCTCTGTATTTTGCTTACACTTGCCAATAGTGGCTCACAGTGTACATACCAATAGTAGTACCTAGTAATACAGATTTGCTAGAGTTTGGGCAGCTCAGACAACATAGGTAAATTGGACCAAAGGTAAGCACATATCAATAGTGGTACTTGATGCAGATAGGGACATTTAGCCATGCCCTTGCCATATAAAGTGCACATTTTTCACACATATGCTCTCTTTAACATCAACAACAGCACAGCAGCCCGCTACTGTAAACATCTGAGCCCAATTTTGTAAAGCCCCAAAATTGTTTATTACACGCCACTATATCTTGAATATCTTAAAAATGTTTGGGCCTTTATGCCCTGGCTACACTGGGGTGCCTTTGCAACTCCGCGAGCTGCTGCCCTTTTCCCGCTGCCATCAGATGATAATGAGGCAAGGGAGGCCTATCAGGGATAGTTTGTAGAAAATTATCTAGCTTCTTCCCACCTTTTTTCCTTTTTTTTTACAGCTATCTCAAAAAATTAGCTCCCTCCTGGAGAATCTAACACACAATAACATAAACTTGCCATCAAATTTTGATAAGATTCTACACTGGCATAACATAACAAGGAAAGGAAGACAAACCTGTGACTGAGTATGGTTGGCCATAAGGGGGTCTGATCCTCTTCTGTCGCACCCACTCAGTGAGGGTCTCGATTGAATGATCCATCGAGAGATCAAGCATTTCTACTGGCATTGTGGATTCAAACTTCACCTTCTTTTTAGGAGGATCATCTTTTCCACTTTCATGTGTCAAAAACTTCTGTTGTTGTAACTTTTTGGCTGCTCTTGGAGTATCCCGAACAACTAAAATTGATTTTGAAGGCGATTTTTTCTCATTAGTGCTTTCAGATTGAGAAAATTCTTGAATAATTTTCCGTTTTCTAAGATTTGGGGCTCTTTTAGGAAAAAAAGTTCTCTTTTTTTTCGCTGATTGCTCTTCAATACTACTGTTCAAGAACTCCTGTCCATCGGATGAATCAGCACCAGAGAGTTTCCGTTTTTTCTCAGATTTTTGGGGGCTTGCCGATAACTTCTTTTGAGATTTTGCTTGAGAGTTTTCAAACAAGGAATCAATCTTTGGCATGTCTGCTTCTGCACTTCCATCTTCGAAAGTCTGACTGACACGCGACTTTTTACTTTGCATACCACGAGGGGAACGAACTTTGTGCTTCTTTGCGGACACCTTCTTTGGGGATTTGGGTGCTTTTGTCTTGGGAGTTTCCCCATTGGACAGCTTGTTCTTGACTGGAATATTTTTAGTTCTCTTTCCTTTCTGGGATTTGTCAGGTACACTTTCACTTGCTGAGCCATTGCTAAATACAGAATCATTAGCATCTTCTTCACTTTTGGAGCAGTTGAGTATCACCCTCTCTATACTAGTAGCATATGATTCTTCAACAGCCCTACTACTGGGAGAGCTTGACCGACTTTTTCCTTTTGCGGGTGGAAACTTTTTTATTTTAAGTGCAAATTTTCTATTCTGTTTGGAAGGACTCTCATCCTCGCTAGAAGAGCGTGGTAAATGCATATTGTCTGCAAATAAAATATACAATTAAAAGGTTACTATAAAAATGTAGTCAACAAAAATAGAAAAATAATTTCCAATAAATTGTTTAAAGCATAAATAGTGACATGATTTAGTTATTCAGAATTGCAACAGGAGTATCAAAGGTTAAATTACTTTAATTTTCACACCGATGGAAAATTTTTACACAAAAACATCTTTCAATACTCATGTAAAACACTTGAGCCTTAAGTTTGTACAAAAGAGCAATACAGTGCTTGCTACTGAACAGTTTTGACATAAGAGTATAGCCTTGGTAGCAGTAGTAGTGAGGATAACAGCACTTCAGTGACCCAGACTATCTTGCACCAAAAGAAAAAGGACCATCAAGTATAGACTTGGGAGAGCAGGGATTTACGCACAAGGTGTGTTCCCATATAAGATACCCTGCACATAAAAACAGCAAGTTAAGAAAGAAGAGTAAGAAAAGGCACAAAAATAGAGAGGAGCAAAATAGACACAAAATATAAAACTCCTAAAGGCCTAGCAAAAGCTGAGGTAACCTTACAATGTCCCCTTGGGAATGCTAGTGTCCATAGCATAAGATAAACAAACCTAACCTAACCCACTCCTACTGCTTACCCTAAGCCCCCTGAGAGAACATATAGCCTCAACAAATTGACTGCTGCAGGGCACACTGGGGGTCACGATGCAGTAAGAATAATGCACATGGGAGACCACAAAAAATTACCAGAGCAATTCCTACAATACTTGAAATGCAGAATATCATTAGGAATAAAAACAATATTTATTCAATATTAGCATAAATAGAAGTTAAAGCAGTATATCAGCTATTCATATATGCAGGGTGTTTGAAATTGATTTCACAGTAATTCAATTTTATTTTTTTAGCTTGTTAGAGATAGATACCCACATATTTACTCGTAATGATGCCTCATTCAGAAGCCTATTTCTAGTTTGTTCATACATGTAATGACAGGAAGAATGGACATCTGGAAACCATCTGTATCACAATGATCAGCACCAGTCCTAAAAATAATGAAATTAAGGATGCTGCTCAGTGCTCCTTCAGCACTGTAAAAACAACCAGGCTTGAGTTAGAGAATTCAAATCAGGATTTGTGAGCCCAAGCTAGTATAAAATACACAAAAATATACATTAGAATTCATCAAAAATCGGCAGAAAAAATTCTTGGAGGACCTCACATCAGAAAGTGGGCTTTGGCTTGTGAATTGGACGCACAGTGAAATTGGACGCACAGTGAAATTGGACACACAGTGAAATTGAATGCACAGTGAAAATTGAGCCCAGTGTGTAATTTGTTCATAGTAAAACATTCATGAAATGAACTTATAAATCCCTAGAAGTTACCATCAACAGTTAATTGCAGGCCTTCATGTCTACAATGAGCATGCAAATTCCCTTTTTTACAGTCATTAGGCACAAAAATGTGAGCCCCTTTTGAGCTAGCTCAATTGCTAAAATTACACCCTGATTGGATGTTTTTTTTTTACCCACAATCATGACACTGGCACCCAATAAAGATCTTTGCTACTGCTGTTACAATGGTCCAAAAGTTCAACTGTTGGCAAAAAAGCCTTGAGAAAAAAGTCTGTCATAGGCAAAGAAAGTGAAGAAGTGAAACATCCTGCTGAACAAATAACAATCTGTGGTTTTCTTATGATAAGAAAAACTATTTTGATAAAGACACAACACTGGGAATAACAGATCTCAGTCTAATTTTTTTGCAGCCCCTATAATAAATTATTTTTAAAGAATTCTTGAAAAACGTGGGTCAGCAAAAATATGAATACTTACAGATGCTTCAGTAAGCCAAGTTAGATTAGGGATGAATGGCTGTCAGTCCAAATGACACACCTTGTTTCATGCAAATTAAATTTCCTCAACATGTGATGGCTTTTGAATGTGTCTGCAGTGAAGGTGATACAATGCCTTTGTATTTTTTTCAAGGAGGGATAAGGCTCTATTCAGGTGGCTTTGTGTAGTTGCCAAACACTGTAGTTAGCCCTGAATAACATCAGTTGCCATAGGTAGACCAAATGTCTGGCAGCACAATTCAGCTTTATGCCACACCTCTGGCATAAGTCAGTAGTGGTTGTCAGAGACTGTTTACAATTTCACGTCACAATGTTTGGCCTCTTACCTTCCACGATCTGAACCCAAATACTAATATGCAGTTAGGAAGAATGTTATTTGCCATGCCAGCCGTACAAAAGCCTAGCTGATCAATAGAATTAAAGCAGTTTTGGGGATCTTTTCTTGGGAAGCTAAAAAATTAGCTTGCTCTAGGTTCAGCAGCTGGATCACGGCAGTGATGGAAAGTTAATGGCACTTTTACCAAGTAAAATTTATTGATATTTATTGAAATATCTGTGCCAGTATATTTTCTTTTTGCTAGATTTCTATTTGATAGTGCCAAATACATTTTTTGTTTCTGAAGAACCTAGGTATCAAATTTATCATGAACATCTTAACCTGTTCTTATAGTTTTATATCTGATATGATGTTGATTACCATTGATGAAAACAGATTGAATATTCATTAATAAGCACTGCTATATTAGTCAAATGTTACATGAGCACATACATGTGATGCCTGATTAAGTATATTTATTGAAAAAATAATTTTACCAAGCTTGGGTGACAGAGTCAATTGGCTATTTTTGGAGCGTATACAAACTACTTGTGCAAGTTCACTCAAGTTCTGGCCATACTGCACCACACTGACTGCAATCATGCATCAGGGTTATAAGTTGACGTTACAATGAATGGTGGTATCATTTCTCTAAGCATCATCATTCTCAACACTGCACTGGCATACATAAAGAACCATACTGACAGAGATGTTGAAGACTTCTTTCTCATGTTGCCTTTGGGTTATTTCTACTAAAACTTGACCTGAACACATTACATTTCTTTCAATATTTCAATTGATTGAAAAGTCACCTACCAAAAATGGTAGTTGCATGTTTTAATGGGTTAATATACTTTAGGATAATTGTTGCTTATCATTCAGGGTGCTGCAAATATTTTAAAATTTTGTTTTTTTAATTCAGTGGGAAAATAAATTTTTTAAATAATAATAATAACTGAATTTCATGAAGAATAGCTTGGCCTCAGCACAAATTTTTGGAATTGACCTATCACAAATATTCTTCTTAGTTTTAAACAAAAAGAATTTAAAACAATTATATTGACTGATGCATGATGAGCTCATAACAGGGGTTTTAATAAAGTTTAACAGTTAATATTTATTCTAGTGCAGCCTATTCATTGTACAACATTGTCCAATTCATGTTAACCTTTACTTTGCTGTCATTACATAAGAATTTTTCTGATTGGAGGAAATTGATTTTTGAAAGGTTTCAAAGTGCAGAAAAAGTTATATTAAAAGATATCCAAACTGTTTCCAAACTAAAACTATATGCCTAAACATGCAAACTTTAAAGAAATTTAGTCTACATTTATACATGTTCTACATACTGGTTTAATCTTGTTAGGCCAGGGTGTAAATTGACCCTTATGAAATTTCTGTTCATGGTAATGTTTTCAAGGAATTAGCTCATAAATCTCTGGATATTATCATCAACAGATAACAGCTGGCCTTTATATCATCAATGAGCAAGCAAAATTCTTACATTATGTTCAATTAATGAAACAAACCTATCCTAATTGAACATAAAAAAGAACCTTCTTAATTCCAACATGTTTTATTGTTGGGTTTTCAATGCCTTACAACTACTGGTATGGTGAGGGGTGTGAAGAATGTCTCATTTAACCTTCCTTTTCCAAGGGAAGTACTCCGCAGTCACACAAAAAGCCTTACCTAAGCCAAGGCTTCAACTCTGGTCCTTTTGGCTGGGAGGCCATCACGCTAACCACTACACCATGGAGCCCACATTGACATACATGTGACATAACTAGGAGAAAGCATGGGAGTAGGATATTAATCAATTCAACATGCACTAGTGAACCTCATGCAAAGATTTTAAAGATTCCCATAAGGAAAATTTGCAGTTGTAAATAAATTTATGGCATATCATTGTCATTGTCACAGTTTACAAAAATTTATCATAATATCTAATCATTTTTTGTTTTAAACTCATTTGCTGCAATGTGCCTTAATTACAGGCCACTTTAAAATTATAAAATAATGTTGTCACAGGAAAACTATTCAAAATAACATCCAAGAAATCATCCAATCATGGTAACATTATTTCAAAAAAACTGTCAACAATCATGACATAGTACTTAAAATCTGTTATATTTTGAAATTTGCTAACAAAATATATTGTTAGCACAGTGTTCACAATGAGGCTACTGTAACTTGACCTACCATCCCCTGCAGATTGGACACCTAAATCAGTACAACCATAAAATGAGAAAAAATTATAATATATATCTAGCATAATTGTGCGCAAATAAAATAACCTTAAAAATCTTGGCAGTGCATGTATCTTACTTTTTCATAACTAAGGGATAAACAAATAGCAGAGATTATAGTAACTGATGAGTGATAACAGCATGTTTATACAGAGGTCACTTTTCCTATGGTAAGGGGCTTACATTTCTGTGCCCAACACATAGAGATGGCTCATTGCTTGAGACAATCAGGCATGCATATAAGTGACGGCAGTGATTTCTGGGAATTTACGGCCTGTGTCAAGCCAGAAAAACTATCCAAATAGTTATTTGCAACAAGCAACTAAAAGTTTATTTTTATTTGTTAGTTAAAGCTCCCTAGCCACATTGAATGCAATCTCAAGAGGGCAAAATGAAGGGAATATATAGTATAAACTTTGTAAAGGTAGATTCTATGCATAGATGTGTTTTTCTCTAGTCCTACAAGATCCCCTATGCATGGAAACATCAAGTCATGACAAGAAAAAATGAAGAATTATAAGCAAAGAAGAGATGAAAAGGAACAAAGCAAAAAGAGCAAAATGAAACTATAGCTGAGGTAACCTAATAGAGTCCCCCTGGGGATGTCAGTCCCACAGCATAGGATAGACAAACCTAACTAACCAAATCCTATTGCCTATGGCCTATCTTATGCACCCTGAGAGGAGCAACCAGGAGCCAAAAAAAAAAGAATTTCTTAATACAAGTTCAACGTACAATCTTATGCAAACATAACGTTCATTTGCCCAGGTATACTAGAAATAAAAGGAAAAACCCAATATCTCCACTCCATCTTCCAGTTTATATTTTCCATTGCTAACCTGTAGAACATAAAACAAATACCAAAACAAATATAATTTGAAAATGGCAATAATGAAACCCATTTCTCACATATAACTCAGATGTCAAGTTACTCCTATTCTACACAATTGTCGTCTTCAATTATTAACAAAACACATTTTCCACACAATCACTGATAATGAACTCAAAGAACTTCCAATACTACTACTTCCCTCATCCAACATATTATCTGTAATGAATCTACTTAAATTCATATCCGTGTCTCTAAAAGTCGTTACCAAATGATTAATTAACAGTGCCAGATTAATTAAGAATATTCGCATTTGATTTTCATTCAGGTTTTCCCGGGCAAGTCTCGAGCTGACGCTGATATTATCACAGACCGCGCAGCGACTGTGTTCGGAAACAAACAACTAATAAACAAAAAATTGAACTTACATAAAATTATTAAAATATAACGATCATCTACATAAATTTAGACACCCTATACTAAAGCAAAATAAACACAAAAAATTCAAGGATCCGAGATCTAGAACGGAGTTTATAAGTGGCTAGCTCACTCAAAATATGATTTTCAAACTAGTGCACTTGTATGGCCAACTAATGTAAATTACCACGTGCCATTCACGTTCAATTTAAAACAAACATTGCATGTTGTTTACCTAGTTTGAAGAATTGGATAACTCTCTAAAACAATTCAACAATAACTAGTACACGGCTACAAACAGACACAATCAACGTTTGATAACTCAACGCTATTACGTCGCCGCGTTGTTTCTAACGCGGACTATTGAACTTTTAGTAGTCTTGTATTAAAATTAACGAACGTTCGCACCACAAATAAAGAGCTGAACAGAGAAAAATGTGTACCGGTGGACCATTCCTTCATACAGACCGACCTACATAAAAACGTACT